>JAJOOS010022702.1:0-16591 GCA_029582725.1 Solanum chiquidenum | reverse complement strand
ATGAAGATGAGGAAGAAGAAACTCGCCAGCTGAGAAGAGTTATTCATGAATTCACACTAGAAAAAATGTACAACAAAATTTGTGAGATGAAGTATTTCTAATTTTGCTCTGTAATTGTAAATCTAAATTCAGTTGACTTGAAGCAGTAAACTAACACAAGATACCCAAGGGACTGTAACAAAGGTGACAAATGTGGTGCTTGCGGTTGAATTTGGGAAAGGTTAAAATGGACTAAATTCATAACAAATTAACTTGTACACGTGATACTGGACAATAAAATTATACGATCAGTTTAAATTTTTAATTTTAGAAATATTATAAAATATTTTTACATATTATTAATATTTAAATAAAAATAACAAAAGGGTATTATAAAGAATACATAAACATGACCCTTAACTTGACTTCAACGGATAACTATGTCTTCTAACTTTGAGTGTGCACAAGTAGACACTTAAACTTGTATAAAATTGAACAAGTAGACACACTTGTCCTACATGGCATAATACACATACGTAGGACACAAAATTGTCATGTAGGGTGCCATGTAGAACGAATGTGTCTATTTGTTCAATTTTATACAAATTTAAGTGTCTATTAATGCAAAATTAAATGTCATAATAGCCAACTGACGTTAAGTTTAAGGTCATATTTATGTATGATGCCTATTATAAAACACATTAGACTCTAAATTAATTATATGAAATTTATTTAGAATTTCTACTAGACTTACTAAAAATAAGCACTTCTTATATGACTTGTTTTCATTGTCATTATTCGTCACGCTCTTATTCAACACCTTTGAAGTAATCAACATACACCATTGAATTTTGGAGTTAATATCTCAGATGGTCACTTAATTATGTATTTTTCTCTCAAAAAGTCACTTAACTTTCAATTTTATCTCAAAAGTCACTCAACTATGCATTTTTCACTCAGAAAATCACTCAACTTTGAATTTTATCTCAAAAGTCACTCAACTATTTACTTTTCTCTCAAAAAGTCACTCAATTTGTTAAATTGTTATTTTAATTAAAATTTGCTAATATAAATTATTTATATAAAAAACCAAAATTTTAAAAAATAAAAAATACCATTTAAACCATTTAGTGATCCACCCATTTGATCTGACCCGCTAAAAATATAACATTGACCCATTTTATTGACTCTTTCTTCTCCTCCTCCTGTGCTTTCTTTGTAGTTCTCCATTGATGTTTCTTCTTCCTCTTTTAGGTAGCTCTTTTAGTTAGGTTTTAATTTAGGCATCTCAATTTCAAGCTCTATATTATGTAGAAAATTAAAGTAATTTGACGGCATGATTTTTTTTCCCGTATTATTTCTCAATTCCTTGGTCAGATTTAGACAGTGTCCCATTATCGTGATATGAAGTTCTGTTTGCCGCAGGGCCACACCATGATCTGATTGATCCCATGATGAACAAGACAAAACCGTGCAACGTAGCTGTTTTAGGATCATTAGGCAATAGCAGCAGCATGATTGTAAGCTAAAGGATCGCTGATCCAGTGCTAATCTGAGAGAGTATAACCTTACCAGAATTGGGCAAGCGCTTAGCTAAAACATCTCCCATGATCCATGAATGCTCCAAACAACGCACCACGCGATTGAGAAACCTGAAACAAAGTCCTTTAATTTCCTACATAATATAGAACTTGAAATTGAGATGCTTAAATTAAAACCTAACTAAAAGAGCTACCTAAAAGTGGAAGAAGAAATATCAATGGAGAACTAGAAAGAAACGCACAGGAGGAGGAGAAAGAGAATCATATTATATTTTTTAATGGATCGGGTCAAGTGGGTGGATACTAAATGGATTAAATGGTATTTTTTATTTTTTAAAAATTTTGGTTTTTTATATAAACAATTTATATTAGCAAATTTTAATTAAAATAACAATTAAATAGATTGAATGACTTTGTGAGAGAAGAGTGGATAGTTGAATGACTTCTGAGTTAAAATTCAAAGTTGAGTGTACGTAGTTGATTGACCATCTGAGATATTAACTCTTGAATTTTGTGAGTAGTCCTCTAACTTCAATTAACTTTTAATTTTTTTATTTGTTTTTTTTTCCAACTTTTTTATTATCTAATAATTTTTTATTATGACTATATAAATATGTCAAACAAAAAAATATTTTTATCAGATTTTTTTTGGGTTAATTTGAACTATATATCAACCTAATTTTTAAGGTGAGTTGAAATTGATTGAGATAAAATGAATTCAGTTGATAAATAGAAATAAATAATCAAATCAAACTTAAACAAATTGGACAAGTTAGATTTTCGTTAGTTAATTTTGTCATATATAGATTGTACTACAATTTATTGCAATGTGTAAGTAATTATTTACTTTTTCATTGTAATTACAAATCTCATTTGGAGAACTTAATAACTTAATTGATTGACTATCTGAATTTTTATATTATTGGTGAGGTTCCATTTCCTATATTGTAATCCCCTTCATATTTTTCCACCCCATATTTTTTTTTGAAATAAAATAAAAAATTACAGATCCCATTCTTGAAGCAGGGCTTCGAAGCTTAAAAATGCCACAAGTAAAAATTTCAAATAGGCCACTTAATTTCGGAATTGATCAAAACGAACAAATTGTCCAAGTGCCGAGGTGCCATATTACTTTTATTATTACTTTACTCCTATATAGAAGTGGGAGTTAATAGGACTAACAAATTACTCCTACAATTTGTACAACAAGCTAAGAAATGTGTACTTTACTCTTATTTATTAGTTTGATATATTGTTACACGTGTAGTGCAACACTACTCTTTACCATATTAACTATCCTTATTTATCTCGTTATTATATTTTATAAGTTGAATAAGTCTCCTGGTGGTTGGAGCATATTTAGGATAGTTAGTTGTTAGTGGTAGATATTGTGCAGATAGTGGCCTGCACTTTAGGTTCAGTTAGTTGCTTAGTTTGTATTTAAAAGCTTGTTGCCAGATTTAATAGAATCATCCTTTTGCATTCTCATCTGAATCTTTATATGGTATCAGAGCATTATAAGCTCCACCGAGTTAGATCCATCTATTTCTTTTAAAGCTTGCTCATCTATGGCTCCAGTTACTGATGCTACTGCTGCCAGCAGTTCTATAGTTTCTGCCACCACTCATGTGGTGCAATTTAACCCTGTTGCTCAGTTACCTCTTAAGCTACAAGGTAACCTCAACTTTTCAACCTGAAAAGCACAACTTGTGATGCTACTAAACGGGCATCAACTCATGGGGCATCTTGATGGAACCACAACAGCTCCATCCCCCACGATTATCCAAAATAATCTTACTGTACCAAATCCTAATTATCAGATTTGGTTCTCTCAAGATCAATTGATCCAACAAGCAATGATGGCATCGGTCGATCCTACCATTGCTCCAACTATTGCCGCAACAACATCTGCTATCAAGGCGTGGGAACTCCTTCACACAGCCTATGCCAACAAAAGTCATACTCGCATCTTTAGCTTGCGAGATCAATTGAAAAATAGCAAATGGCTTCTAAAACCATTGCAGAATACTTACAGGAGGTTCGTTCCCTCTCTGATGCTCTCAAAGTTGCTGGTTCACCTGTCAATGACGATGAACTTATTGTCAAAATTCTAAGTGATCTTGGCCCTGAGTACTATGAAATTTCTGCTGCAATACGCGCACGAGACTCTTTCTTGAGCTTTGAAGAATTATTTCACAAGCTCACAGATCATGAGCTTTTCCTCAAACATCAAGATCTGGAAAAATCATCATCTATGATCACAGCTGGCTGTAGTCATTTATGTGCTTGTCTATGTTGATGACATCATAATCACTGGCAACCAGCCACAGGTGATTAAATTTGTCATCAATTCCTTGGCGGACAGATTTTCATTAAAGGATCTTGGCTCTCTCAACTACTTCTTAGGTGTTGATGTTAAACGAGTACCAAATGGCCTCATTTTTCTCAATCCAAATACATTCTGGAAATTCTTTCTGAACTGGACATGGACAATTGTAAAGGTGTTTCCATTCCCATGTGTTCTAGTGTACCACTTTGAGTTGCTGATGGCTCGCCACCTATTGATGCCACGCGCTACCGGCGCACCCTTGGCAAATTACAGTATTTATCCCTCACTAGGCCTGACATAATGCAGTCAATAAGTTGTCGCAATTTATGCACACTCCAACTGATGAGCATTGGAAAGCAGTTAAAAGAGTACTACAGTATCTCAAAGAAACCGCAAGTTCGGGTCTTCACATCGTTCGCAACTCTGACTCAAATTTGTATATGTATGTTGATGCTAACTGGACTGGCGATCCGAATGACAGAATTTCTACATCAGGTTACATACTTTTCTTTGGACCAAATCCAGTCAGTTGGTCATCGAAGAAGCAGCGTGCAATGGCTTACTCGTCTACTGAGGCAGAGTACAAATCAGTCGCCAATGCACTTGCAGAGATCACGTGGGTGCGAAATTTACTTCATGAGTTACATGTCAGCATCTCGAAGACGCCAACAATCTACGGTGACAATGTTGGAGTGACTTACTTATCTCACAATCCAGTGTTCCATACCCATATGAAATATGTTGCTGCAGATTTTGCATATGTCCGTGACCATGTTCAAGCTCATCGAGTTAATGTTACTCATGCTCATGCTTGTGATCAACTTGCTGATACCTTCACTAAGCCACTGCCTAGGTCAGCCTTTACTAGGTGTCGTTCCAAGTTAGGCATTGTTACATCTTGCCTTACTTGAGGGGGTGTATTAACTATCCTTATTTATCTCGTTACTATATTTTATAGGTTGAATAAGTCTCCTGATGGTTGGAGCATATTTAGGATAGTAGTTGTTAGTGGTAGATATTGTGCAGATAGTGGCGTGCACTTTAGGTTCAGTTACACTTTGTTTGGATCATTGTTACCCATTGTATTGTATTGTATCGTTACTATACCTACAACGTTTATTTTGATTGTTACTTAAAATGTATTGTATTGTTAAATTTCGTTGTTACGTAACAAAGAAAACCCCTATTTTATGGAACAACCGATTTGGTGTGTTCCCATTGTTACTTAATTTCTTTTTTCAATTATATCTTTACATAATATTTCAAAATACTATTTTACCCTTTACCTTATATTATTTAATTCTAGTCAAACCTCCTACCCTAGAATAATTAAGGATATTTTAGTAAATTTATAAATTACAATACAGTACGATACAATCAATCCAAATAATTAAAAGGTTATTAAACAACAACAAACAATACAGTCTAGCCAAACATTGTATCTACCATACAGTACAGTACAATAGAGTACAATACAATACAATACATTATGAAACAATGGGTAGCAATGATCCAAACAGAGTGTTAGTCTTCATCCGTTTATTGTTACAATATTTTATAGGGAATTTTAATTTTAATTACTAAGGCAAATCAAAATGAATCAAATTAACGGAATGGTTTTAGAGAAAAATGAGAAGGGGGAAGTTTTTTTAAAAGGAAAAAAAATATATTAGGTCATAGAGAGGTGTTATATCACCTTATATATATCTAACTTTCTATTATATATAGATATAGATTAAAAGTAAAAATTTGAAAAGTGTAATTCATGGATAATTATTCATTGTAAAATGTTAATAATAAAGAGAAAAATATTTAAAATATGTTGTCATTTTATAATTAAAATAAGATTAAAAAAAGAGAGAATAAATAAACAAATTTATTAAGAGTAGAAATTAGAGATGTGGAAGTTATGAATGATTAGTTGGCATGTGAGGAGTGTTTGTTGTAAATGTTCATCAATTAATTAAATATTTATTTGTAATAAATTAAGTAATTCACTTTTACTATAAAATGATTAATTTAAATAAGAAAAGAATCCAAAAAAAAAACAGGAAAAAAAAACAAAATGTAAATAGAGGTCATAGAGAGGTGTCACATCACCTAATCTATGTTTCTCCTTTATATTATATATAGATTTTAATTTTTGATTCTTATGATAAATGACTAATTAAACATATCTTCGATTAACTAAATTATATGCTTTTGGTTCCTTTATGTAATGTTATATTTGCACTACTTTTATAATTTTATATACGAGGGTGATAAGCAAGATTATAAGTTCAACGTAATACATGAATGATAAAATAACGTAATGGTCAATAATTCCTTAAATTTGTAAAGATTCATACGCGAAGGGATAGCTCCAATGATATAACCAACAAGGGTCGAGTGAATTGGTTGAGATCTCTCTACCCAACCAAAGCTCTATGGTTCGAGCTATGAAAATGAATTTTTTTTTATTAGTGTGTTGCCCCAAAATGAACCCTGCAATACGCAAAATGAATTAGTCGGACTCTAATGTGGATATTAAACACTGAGTGAGAAATCAAGAAAAAAAACTTCCAAATATAAGTTTGGAGATTTAAAATTTTGGAGAGAGTTTAATTGAAAGGTACATTATTATGCTAAATTATTTCAAATTTTATTAACTAGAGAAAATAATGGGACCTAATAATATTTTTAGGTTTTGCTAATCATTAAATTTAGCATTTGATGATAAATAAATAAGGCGACCCATGATCACAACCAATTTAATTAAATGAACATTATGGATATAAATTTATTATTTTCTCACAACACGTGTTGGTTTTTAGTTGCAATAAATAGATCACTTTTTCCATAAATACATTAATTAAGAAACAAATAATTTCTATCCCTAAATATAAAATATTCATTGCTAATTTTATTTCATAAAATATTAGAGATAAATTGTTTAAAAAAAATGTTAGCTATGAATTATTTAGCCCAATCAATTAACGACAAATTTCGTTTTTAATTTCTATCCTTTATAAATTATCCATATATTTAACAAGTTGTATTAGGAAATTTTTCATATCTTTTAGTTACTAATCTCATTTATTATTAAGTATGGCATGTAATTACCTTTTAAGGTTATAATAAAATAATTTTTTTCTTTTACAGAATCGGCGCATGAGGAGTAAAAGATATTCACCACTAAGATCTAAAAGATATTCACCACTAAGATCTAGATGTGTGTGGATGTATCGGACTCAAGCTTTGTGGAAGGAGAAATCAGTCGGATGAGAAGCGTTTACCTTTTTAATAAATTTTATAAATCATGAATTTGACTTGATCGAAACAAAATACCAAATACCACAAATAATCCTCTTAATTCAAGATCACGAATAGATCCAAAAATAGTCAGGATCTCATGTTCATTGAATTATAAATAAAATAACAAATTATTAACTAATATTATAAAAAAAATTATTCTATTACATGAGAAGAATATTATGATCCAATCTAATCATCTATATATACACAAAGTGATCATGTCAAACTGGAAAAAATATTTATTTTCTCTTAAGAGAGATAAATGGCAAATATGGATTCGAAATTTGAATTTTATTAGTTCGAAATTCTAGCACAATGTGTAATTTTATGGTTTCATAAAATGCTAATAATTAGATTAGATATGTAATATTTGTACATATTTAATAAAATCTCAATTGAAAAAAAATTACTTGAGTCCGATTGAATCCATTTATTCAAGCATGTCGTTTTGCCCTTGACTGAAGGGTCATCATTAGAACGCCCTTCGTCGAAAAAGTATATTTATTATATATATAGATAGGCATGATGTTACTGTATATTTTTATATATACTAAATCTTGAAACATCTAGCTCATCCCTTAATTGAAAGGTGATACGTTGAACGCCCTTCATCGAAAAATTATTTTGTATATAGATTAAATATTACTTATACTTATATACTAAATCTTGAAAGTACCCTTGAATATTCTTAACGAAATTTCCGATTACGTCAGTAATCGAATATGAATCCGAGTGTTTAGCTTTCCTGCTCCACCCCTGACTTGCTCATATATTGAACTCCATGTTATCTCCTGTCTTCAGATTAGCAAACCAGAAATAATAAAAGATGAAAAGAAAAAGAAAAGAACTATCCGAGTCCACAGAACCCATTGTGTGTCCTTAAGAAATTCAATCCCCTCAAGTACCCGAAGTTGCAGATTAATTCATCCCAAGATAAAACAAATTAACCATTAAAGAAGTAGCGGTACCTCAAACTTCAATAATTTCAACGAACTCAAAATGACAACAATGAATCACACATACAGACACGATCGATCGATTTTGTTTTGTAAGAAATGTATGCAGAAGAAGGGAAGAATTCAATGCAGAAAAATGAGAGAAAGCCTTTCTATTTATAGCCAACAAAGGATAAAGGTCACAACTCTTTGGAAAGAAGACAACCTTTCAGAAAGGTTACAACACTTTGAAAAAGGCACGACCTTTCAAACAGTCACAACCCTTTAGAAAGGACACAACCTTTCATAAAGATCACAACCCTTCGACATAGTCACAACCCTTCAGGTGAGTCATAACCCTTCATTTCACGTTCACACCTTTAAAACCCAACAACCCTCCACATGAATAGGGAATGACTATTGTTAAAACATATGCATAAAAACTGTGTGATTCGTAAGTAAGGATTGATTGCATCTGGATTAGTGGGTTTCCCTTTGAACTTTCCATAGTGAACATAGATCGGATATACTCGGTCAATCGGTAGATTGATATCTTTGAACCGTCGAGCTTTGGTGTATACCTAGACAACACAAGTCACACAATCAACCCTTAAACTATTTTTGGTTCTCATTGTTTTGTTCGTTTCAGCCATGAACACGTCTTTGTTTATAAGTGCGTAGAGAACTGGCATTACCAGATTCTCCTTGAAGCAGCTTACACTTCACACTTACATATGTGATTTCTAAATGTGTTATCCCGTAGATAAACTATTTGATATACCCTGTATCAAACTTAGAAATCATTAAAAAGTCCTAATGCCTATCCTTGTTTCTGCATTGTCTTATCATGAGAATGGACCATAAAAAAATATTTTGACAATGTTGAACCGTCATCAATGACTTTGTTTGATCTCCTTTAACCTAAATCTTGGGATCTCCAGTCTTCTAGGTAGAGTTACCGCCACAATGACTTGTCATCGGCCATAGTCCCATTCCCTTTGATAATCTATCAACTCCCTCTCTAGTTAGGCCTTTTGTAAGTGGATCCGACACATTATTCTTTGACTTTACAAAATCAATTATGATAATTCCTCTAGAGAGTAGTTCTCTAACGATATTATGTCTACGTCATATATGACGAGACTTTCCGTTAAACATCATGCTCCATGCCCTACCTATTGCAAATTAACTCTCACAGTGTATGCATATTGGAGCTAAAGGTTTGGGCCAAAAATCTTTCAAGAAATTTTGGAGTCATTCAACTTCTTCACCGGCCTTATCTAGAGTGATAAGATCAGATTTCATAGTAGAGCGAGTGATACATTTCTGTTTGGAAGATTTCCAAGAGATTGCTTCTCCACAAAGAGTAAATATATATATCCACTCATGGATTTTACTTCATTTGGCCTGGTGATTCAATTTACATCACTATATTCTTCCAATATTGTTGTATATTAGTTATAATGCAAAACAATAGTTTTAAGTATGTTTTAAATATTCCAAAACTCTTTTCATTGCATCCAATGAGTTTGATTGAGATTACTTGTGAACCGACTCAGTTTACTAATAGCACATGATATATCTGATTGTGTACACTTCATGATATATATCATACTTCTCAATACTCTAGCATAATCCAATTGTGAGTCACTTTTGCCTTCATTCTTTTGAAGTACAAAGCTCATATTTATTGGAGTCTTGACAATATTGAAATCCAAATACTTGAACTTGTCAAGTACCTTTTCAATCACATCAATAACTTCAATGTCTTTCATATCGAAGTTACTTTCTAGCATATGCTTAGTAGCATTTATGTCAGAAATGCCTCTTTTAATGATCAACATGTTGTCAACATAAAAACAAACAATGACCTTGTGATTTTGAGTGTCTTTAATGTAAAAACATTTATGACAATCACTAATCTTGAATTCACTTGCCAACATAGTTTGGTCAAACTTCGCATGTCATTATTTGGGCACTTGTTTTTAGTCCATAAAGTGACTTAACAAGTTTACAGACTTTCTTTTCTTTACCAGAAACCACAAAGCCCTCAGGTTGTTCCATGTAAATTTCTTCCTCCAATTATCCATTTAAAAAAAAAATGTTTTCACATCCATTTTGACAAATTTGAAGGTCATATACCGCAACTAGCGCAATTAACATCTGAATTGATGTAATCCTAGTTAGTGGCTATTACGTGTCAAAATAATCAAGGCTTTCTTATTGTCTAAAGCCTATGACAACAAGTCTTGCGTTGTATTTGTCAATAGTTTCATCAACTTTCTTTTCCTTTTGTAGATTCACTTTGAACCCAAAGGTTTATTATCAACTCTCAAGTAAGGTTGCTCAAGATTGAATCTATATTACTATTGACAACCTCTTTCCAAAAAGAATGAGTCCACAGAGGGCATATCTTCTTCGAATTTATGAGACTCATTTTTAAGAAGAAAAGTTACAAAATCAAACTCGAAGGAAGTAATTCGTCCATTGATATTTACTACGCCTCTGAATCTCTTTATTAAGTAAATTCTCCTTGGTTCGTTCCAAAGTCATTTAGACCCTTCACTTAACTATCCGATGGTTCGGACATATGAACCATAAATTGACATGCTTTACTATTTGTAGCATACCCAATGAACATACAATCCACAGTCTTAGGTCCTATTTTGACCCGTTTGGAATAGTTCCCTCATTTCCATTTCTCATATGGAATAGACTGTATTGGAAATTGTTTGATCACTATCTTTCAAGAGTTATTGCTTGTCTATTCTTTAAGGGGCGACAAGCAGTTCTCTATCAGGATACAACAAACAAAACTTTTTGTTGTTCTCTTTTTCTATAATGATAGCACCCCCACAAATTTTGTGGTAAACCTGAACTTATAAGTATGACATTCAACATTTTCTTCAAAGTTTGGTTTTTTCCTATCAACAATTTCATTAGATTGAGGTGAGTATGTGCAATAATTTGATGGATAATTCCATTTTCCAAATATATTTCTGCAAAAGAAGATTCGTATTCTCCACATCTACCACTTCTAATCATGACAATCTTTTTTATCCAACTGATTTTCAACTTCAATTTTATATTGTCTATATGGTTCCATTGCTTCATCCTTACCATTCAGCAAATAGACATAACACTATCTAGTGCAATTGTCAATAAAATTTATGAAATACTTTTTTCCCACCAAGACATGGTGTTGACTTCATATCACAAATGTTAGTGTAAATCAATTCTAAAGAATTAAAATTCCTTCCAACAAATTTATAAGTATGCTTAACATACTTGAATTCAACACATACTTGACATTTTGATTTATTGAACTAGAAGTTAGGCAAAACTTCTAAGTTGATCAGTTTTTGCAAGCTTTGTAATTGACATGTCCTAAGCATTCATGTCACAAACAATTTGATTCAAGTAAGTAAGAACAAACAAAAACAATGATTTTGAAAAAACCTTCCGTGAGATAACCTTTTCCTACAAATATTTTGTTCTTTACTTTTATAACTTTGTCAAATACAGACATTGTTTTAGAGTCAGCGCCTTGCCATGCCAGATGTCCTTTGCAGAAGAACCTTTCCATAATATTCAATTTGTTATAGAATTACCCATGACCATAGTCTCTTCGGTCCAATAAGGGTAATATGACTAAAATGTTTGTTTTACAACACAAACATAACAGATCACTTTAGTGGTGAAATTTACATGTTGAAGTATGCAGGTATTTGCAGAACAATCAGTTTATAGGAACTATTGATGTCTTAGCCAATCTTCCTCTGGACGATTTGTGAGTTTTCAGTATATGCTTCTTTTTAGATGTTATCCCTGATGTTTTATCTCATTTATATAGTCTCGATTGAAAGCATGGTTGAAAGTCATGTGTACTCCTTTATGTTGAGAACAACCATTTTACTGGTTGGGTTCCTGATCACTTGAAAAGGATCACAAAGTAAGTATATCATGTTAGCGTAATAAATTTTCAGAAGTACTTTGAATTTATTCAGGGTTTGTGACAGTTGTGTTACAGATCAAATGGTAACTGTTGGGATAAGTATTATTTTGATACACGACAAAATGCAAGGAACACGTTGACAAAGTGAGCTGATGAGAAACTGTTTTAAGAAGGACTTCTAATTAATAAAGGAGTCTCAGTATAAGAAGAACTCCAAATGAAATCAAGTGGTTAAACGAATAAGGAGTCACTGAAGGAGTAGAAGACTTCAGGAAACAGAGGCATAAATAGGAGGAGGGGCATTCAGAATAACTACGCACTCACAGAGCAAAACAATTGAGAGATTGATTTCTGAAGTGCTGCTGATCAAAGAATATTGAAGAACAGATCTAGGAAGTTTTCTTAGTATTTGTGATTTTTATATTTTCTAGATCAGTAAATTATAAACTGATATTAGGATTTTAGTCTTCAAGTTGAGGGCAACTCGAAGATAGTCGGAACACATACCTTGGAGGTGTGTGGTAGAATTGAGATTAAGTAGTTGATCTTTAGGTTAGATAAACTATTGTAATCTTGTTCGTTGGTTGAGGCTCGTAGTTATTTAGTGAAGTTGGGGTAAATCCTGTTAAGGAACAGGTCGTGGTTTTTACACCTTTTGAGCCGGGTGTTTCCACGTAAAATATTATGTTCTTACTTTACTGTCTTTATATTGTCTTTGAAACACGTTGGGCAACTTGGTTCATCTAAGTAAAGTCTGGTAAACATAAAACAATCTAGGTCGTGTGGAATATCAATTGGTATCAGAGCAGGTTATCTTATACAGGGTAACACCTAAGATAAAAGATCGAGATGAATTATGCACCACCTATTGGTCACAGCGAAGGACAATCAATTGTCAGACCTCCAATGTTCAATGGGTCTCACTTTGGCTGGTGGAAAGCACGCATGGAGGACTTCATTCAAGAGGATGATTACGAACTGTGGGATAGGATAACTATGGGACCTACCATTCCTATGAAGACTGTTGAAGGAGTTCAAGTACCAAAGGTTAGGATTGACTTCACTGCAGAAGATTTAGCAACTCTCAGGAAAAATGCTAAGACCAAAAACATTCTTGTTTGTGGTCTTGGACCAGATGAGTACAACATAATTTCTAATTGTACTACTGCCAAACAAATCTAGGATGCACTAGTAAATGCTCATGAAGGAACAAGTCAGGTGAGGAAATTCAGAGTAGCCATGCTATTCACTGAATATGAAACATTCAAGATGAAGGAAGGTGAGCCTCTGTTAGAAATGATTATGAGACTCACTAAGTTGATGAATGAGTTGTCATCACTAGGAAAAGTTCTCACTACTGAAGAACAGGTTGACAAGGTGCTAAGGATCCTTCCTAAAAACAAATGGGATGTAAAAGTAACTGCCATAAGAGAAGCTAAAGACATCTCCATCATGACACTTGATGAACTTGTGGGAAATCTCAGAACTTATGAGATGAACTTGTGGGAAATCTCAGAACTTATGAGATGAACATGGATGAGTTAAAGAAAGAGGAGATGCTTAGCGAAAAAACACTAGCCCTGAAAGTTTCTGATGAAGAAGATTCTGAGTACGATGAGGACCAAATGGCATTCCTGGCAAGAGGCTTTAAGAAGTATCTCAGAAAAGGTAAAGGAAATGAAAGAAGGAAACAAATCAAAAAAGGTGGATAAATGATAAATCTCAAAATGGATGCTACAAGTGTGGAAAAACTGATCATCATGTTAAGGACTACCCAAAATGGGAAGCTAACTGGAGAAAAGAAAGAATAGAAAAAGAAAGGAATTCAAAGAAAAAAGAGGAATATGCAATGGTAGTTGCTTGGGGTTTAGGAAATGGAGAATTTGATGATGAAGAAATAGATGAAACAACATTCATGGCTCTAGGAGATTCAGACGCTGAAGATGATAAAAACTCTGAGGTTAGTATCATTGATCTTAAAGAAAAACTGCATCTATTTTCAAAAAATAAATTAATTGGATTGTTGAATGGGTTAATTGATGACCTTGAAGAATTAACATGTGAAAGAGATCAGTTGTTTAAAGCCTTTGCAGATAAAAAATTTGAGTACATGGAACTCAATGATGACAAAACTGTAACTGATAAACAAAACAGTTGTCTGAAGAAACATGTTGAAAAACTTGAGTCATCCAACCTAGATCTAAAATTTGAAATCTTAAGGATGACAGTTACTGAAAAAGGAAAAGGAATAATGAGTGAAACTGAAGAAAACCTTGAAAAAGAGTTGAAAAATGCAAAAATGATTATTTTTTTGAAAAAGAAAAGGTGAGGAAATTAAATATAGAAATCTCTCAGATAAAAGTAAAGCTTGAGAGGGAAAACAGATGGACTCACTCATCTAGAATTGTCAATCAATTAAGTGAGAGAAATCACAATGAGAGAGTAGGCATTGGTTTTCATAATGACAAGGTTGTTGCAACTGACTTGTGCTATTTTTGTGGCAAACTTGGGCATCCAACTACTGAATGTCATGTGGCCAGAAATTATACAAACAAAAATGTTGGAATAGAAATAAATAATGTTAAAACCAACAAGAGAACTAGAAACAACAATTGGATGCCAAAATGGGCAAAAAGAAATCTTATTCATCTCTTCTATCATCGAAAAGGACCCAAGCTTGTCTGGGTTCCTAAAACTAACCTTTAAATGTCTGCAGGTAAAAGTGAAAGGAAGCAAGCACTGATACATGTATAGTGCTTGTTCAAGGCATATGACCGGAGACAAACATAAATTCCTTTCACTCACTGCATTCAAAGGGGGAAATGTTTCATTTGGAGATGGAAAGAAAAGGACAATAGTAGGAGTTGGAAAGATTGGAAAGAATGAATCCAAAGCATTGGAGGAAGTATATCATGTGGATGGGTTAAAGCATAATCTTCTCAGCATCTCTCAATTGTGTGACAAAGGTAATAAAGTAATTTTTACTTCTGAAGGTTGCAGGGTTGAGAAGCTAGACACAAAAGAGGTTATCTTAACTGCCAAAAGACACAGAAATGTGTACAAAGCTGATATCATGGGAATGCCTAGCACTACTCTAAAGTGCCTCAGTGCAATTGCTAATGATCCCTTACTATGGCACAAAAGACTTGGGCATGCAAGCTTGAAACAAATAAACAAACTGTTAGAAAAGGAGATGGTTATAGGCTTACCTAAAACCAGATTCAAAAATGACAGCGTTTGTGGTGCATGTGTAAGGGGGAAGCAAGTGAGATCATCATTCACACCAAAGATTCAGGTAAGTACAACCAAATGCCTTGAACTGATTCATATGGACCTATGTGGACCTATGAGAGTAAGAAGCAGAGGAGGTAAGAGGTATGTCTTTGTCATTGTAGATGATTTTTCTAGATTTACTTGGACATTATTCTTAGCTTCTAAAGAAGAGTCCTTTGAAACTTTTTCTATTTTTATCAAGGAAATAGAGAAAACTCTAGGACTATCCTTGATTTCCATAAGATCTGATCATGGAACAGAATTTGAAAATGCAAAATTCCTAGAATTATGTTCATCACATGGTATAGATCATAATTTCTCTGCTCCTAGAACTCCTCAACAAAACGGAGTAGTTGAAAGGAAAAACAGGACTTTAGAAGTCATGCCCAGAACAATGATGATTGCTAATAATCTTGAAAAAAATCTTTGGGCTGAAGCCATCAGTACTGCATGTTATATTATAAATAGGTGCATGACACGTCCCATCTTAGAGAAGACTCCCTATGAATTACTCAAAGGTAGAAAGCCGAATATCTCTCACCTTAGGACTTTTGGTTGCAGATGTTATGTTCTAGGAGATCTTTCAACTACTCTTTCAACTCTTTCAACTCTGCTGGTGCCATTCTATATGGAGGAATAGAGATAGGACGAGTATCAGGAATGAGATCTATGCCGAACTCTATTTCTCTCTCAGGAGGAATTCCGGGTAGGTCATCAGGAAAAACTTCTGGAAACTCTCTTACTATAGGAACTGACTGAAAAGGAGGTATCTCAACACTAGAGTCATGAACTCAGACTAAGTGATAGATACAACCCTTCGAAACTAACTTTCTCACCTTAAGGTACAAAATAAAACGACCCTTAGGCACTGCTGAACTACTACTCCACTTTACGACTGGCTCATTTGGAAACTGAAACTTGACCGCTCGAGTTCTACAATCTATCGATGCATAACAAGCATGAAGTCAATCCATACCTAGAATGACATAGAAATCAACCATGTCTAACTCAACCAAATCAGCCATGGTGCTCTTGTGATTGATAGAAACAGGACAATCACGATAAACTCTTTCTGCTAGAATAGACTCCCCAACAGGTGTAGAAACACAAAAGGGTTCACAAAGTCTTTCAGGAAGAACATCAAACTTATTTGCAACATAAGGAGTTACAAAAGATAAACTTGCTCTTGGGTCTAGCAAAGCATACACATCAAAAGCAAAGACTTTAATCATACCAGTAACAACATTTGGAGAATTCTCTTGCTCATGGCGACTGGTGATTGCAT
>JAJOOS010022689.1:0-10019 GCA_029582725.1 Solanum chiquidenum | reverse complement strand
TTGTGACTTTTCCAAAGGGTTGTGACTTTTTTGATGGGTTGTGACATTTCCGATGAGTTGTGACTTTTCCAAAGGATTTTGATTTTTTCAAAGGGTTGTGACTTTACCAAAAGGGTTGTGCCTTATCCAATGAGTTGTGACCTTTTCAATGGGTTATGTCTTTTCTGATGAGCAGGGACTTTTTTGAAGGGTTGTGGCTTATCTAATAAGGTACAATCAGAACATATTCATACTACTATTTGTTAGCTATAAATATAGGGGTTTCCTCTAACTTTTAAACTACAATTTTTTTTAGGTTTTATACTCTTCTTCTTAAAAAATCTCAATTTTTATTTGCAATAGTTGATACCTTTTCACATTAATTGATTGTGACTTTTGCGATGAATTGTGACTTTTCCAAAGGGTTGTGACTTTTTTGATGGGTTGTGACATTTCCGATGAGTTGTGACTTTTCCAAAGGATTTTGATTTTTTCAAAGGGTTGTGACTTTACCAAAAGGGTTGTGCCTTATCCAATGAGTTGTGACCTTTTCAATGGGTTATGTCTTTTCTGATGAGCAGGGACTTTTTTGAAGGGTTGTGGCTTATCTAATAAGGTACAATCAGAACATATTCATACTACTATTTGTTAGCTATAAATATAGGGGTTTCCTCTAACTTTTAAACTACAATTTTTTTTAGGTTTTATACTCTTCTTCTTAAAAAATCTCAATTTTTATTTGCAATAGTTGATACCTTTTCACATTAATTGATTGTGACTTTTGCGATGAATTGTGACTTTTCCAAAGAGTTGTGACTTTTTTTACAGGTTGTGACATTTCCGATGAGTTGTGACTTTTCCAAAGGATTGTGATTTTTTCAAAGGGTTGTGACTTTACCAAAGGGTTATGCCTTATCCAATGAGTTGTGACTTTTTCGATGGGTTGTGTCTTTTTCTATGAGCATGGACTTTTCTGAAGGGTTGTGACTTATCTAATAAGGCACAATCAGAACATATTCATACTACTATTTGTTAGCTATAAATAGAGGGATTTCCTCTCACTTTTAAACTATAATTTTTTTTAGGTTTTATACTCTTCTTCTAAAAAAATCTCAACTGTTATTTGCAATATTTGACTAAGTTCGAAACCCAACGAAATTCAGCACATAAAAAAGAGTTGGTGAACAAATTGTAGCAAATGATTCATCAATTCACACTCATATTTTCCTCTGGCGATTTTCATCACATACATACATCAATATTATTTATATCAATTTATAACATTAATACTCTTTAATTAAACTACATGTTTTAGTCATTAAAAAAGACTAATTTCCTATGAATAGTCACAACAATTTCTACCTTCATAGGTGTAACACCCCAGAAAATTTTCGAACTGATACTCGAACCATCCTTCGTTGTGAGTAAGTTTTTACTGAGGAATTAAAATTTCTTAAGTGTTAAGTTCACTAGATATAGAACCTTGAGTTTCAAAAAGAATTAAATTGGAAATAGCAAAATCTGAAATCTTGCAAGTTATGCTTAAGTATGAGTTTTGAGTCGATTTCAAATGACCATACCTCCTAGATCAGGGTTATGTCTGTGTTCTAACAGTTACCTTAGGAAATAACTTTGAATTATCTTTCCAACGCCACCGAGTTTGCTCAGTTTCGAGGTCGGATGAGTGAGATATGGCCTTTTGAAGATTTAAGGAAAGCTAGCCGGAAATAGTAAGGGGTAGTTTGGTCTTTTCCTTACCAAATCAGATTTAATTAGTTTTTAGTAAGGTTTTAAGGGTCTAATCCTATTAGGTTCAGTTTTATAATTCTAAAATACACCTAGGGTTTTAGTTGAGAGTTCAAGAAGAGAAAAGAGGAGAGGATCAAGCGTTCGTCGAGATTCTTGCGTGTTGTAGCGGATTTTCGCCATGAGTTTGATCCCTAAGAGGTATGTAAGCTTCCATAGTGTTGGGTTTGTTCACCCACACGTCAAACATGTTATTTTCAGCGCAAATTTCATTCTTGAAGTTGAAAGATTTGAGTTCTTGATAGGTGTTCTTGAAGTTCTTTCTAAATCTTGTTGTGTGGGGTTTTGGATGATTTCTTGAGATCAAAGTGAGTGTTTTAAGGTATGTATTGAGTAGATTAGAGTGTACTTATGTTAGGTAATTGATTCTAAGTGATTGGGGAAGAAACCGTTCGATTCTAGGCGAGTTAGGGTGAGAAAACGAGCAAAGAAGTTAGTCAGATTTTCTGGGTTGGGGGCCTGGCGCGATGCACCTGCCAGAGCTCCACAAACCCACCTCTGAAGTTTAGGGACTGGCGCCCTGTGCCACCCATAGCGCCAGGGTCGCCTGCCCCACCCAGTTTGTCGTCGGTTTCCCCGTTTAAGTTCGTTTAAAGTGCACCTTCACTTCTTTTCGATTCTAACTACTTTAAGCTACTTCTAAACATCTAAAATAATTCCTAACATCATCATAACCTTGAATTCACAATTCAAATTCAAGGTAGAGTTAAGAGTTAAGTTTTGAGAGTTTATTCGAACATTTCGAGAAAGTCCCTTTGAGTTCTTTTGAGGAGTTTTCTATAACTTCTAGTAACTTGTTTCAAGATTCGAGCAAGTGAGTATGAGAGTGACAATAATGTATTCATGAGTCTACACTATCATCTATATCTTTCATATCATGAACCATAACTCTTGAATTCATAATTCACATTCAAGAGAGAGTTAAGAGTGGAGTTTCAAGAAAGTCTTTGAGTTCAATTGTGAATCCTTTGAGATCAACTATTGATTTGAACTAATTTTTGAGGAAGTAAGTATGAGGATGAGAAGAGTTGTATCATGAGTTCCATAATGTTATGTAGTTCTACGAGTTAAGTCGTTCATGCCCATATATTTCGCATGAACTCCATAAGTTGAGTATCTATGAGAGGAGTAATATCTCAATGTCCTAACTCTTAAGTATTGAGTTTCTAACCCATTTGAGATTGCATCCTAATCATGGGACTATTACATATTACCCATGAAGTCCTTGAGTTGGGTTATTCATGTCCATAATTCCGCATGAACCCTATAAGTCGAGCAGTCTTGAGACGAGGAGTATCTTTGAGTCCTTGAGTTGAGTAGTTCATGCTCATAAATTCCGCATCAACCCTCTGAGTTGAGCATTCTTGAAGTTAGTAGTATTATTGAAGTTCTTGAGTTCCAAGTATTGAGTTCTATATATGGTTATTGAAAATATTTCATTGAGTCGTTCACGTCCATAATTCGGCATGAACCATATTTTAAGAAGTCTTTTACAAACGGTTTAACTTTGTTTTAAGACTTAAGTTCTGAGTTAAGCAAAGAGTAAAGAGTAAAGAGTAAAGAGTTGAGTTCATTTCATCAAAAGAGTATATCGGGACTATGTATTCCCAAAGAGTAAATGTTTTCACATTTAAACAAGAAAGGAAACTGAGATTTCAAAAGAGCCTTTGAGCTAGTTTTTCAGTAAAGAGGAAACTATGATTTCCAAGAGAGCTTTTAAGCTAAGTTTTGAGTAATTATCTCAAACCAAAGAAAGAATTTTGTTTTTAGAAACATATGAGCTAAGTATATTTTGGGAGTAGTATTGAGCACCAATATGTGGATGCGAGTTAAATAACTCAAGTCTCCATAAACCATGTAGCCATCATTGGTATTAATGGGTCATACTTTTTAGATGATCACATAAGTTAAGCTAGTGTATCTACTAAGTTAAAGCGTTCTATATGACGGCAAAGTATAGGACAGTTCTGGCAGTGTGGGCAAGACGTTGTATCACCACTTAGGTTTATAGTGGTGGTTGTCGGCTAGAGGATCTCCCACAAAACTATATTACTTTATTATATAAGTAAAGTTGAGTTTGTTATTGCATTTTCTTTAACGAACTAAGTTGTTTTACTGTTTTATAAAGCTTTCAATATATTGCATGTCTATTGTTGATTTATATTGAGTTGAGTATCTAGAGTTGAGTACCCAGAGTCGAATATCATATCTCTGAGTTGAGTATCTTATCCTTGAGTACTTATGAGTTGAGTAAGTTGAGTAGTTTTGAGTATCCTTGAGTATTCCTTGAGTTGAGAAAGTTTGAGAAGAGGTAAGTATGTTTCCTTTTTATCAAGTTTCAAGCTTATGTTATGCTTTAAAATTTCCCTTACATGCTCGTACATTCCATGTACTGAGCCATTTGGCCTGCATCTTCTCATGATGCAGACACGGGTATTCAGGATCATCAACAGGAGCTTCATTGGTACATCCAAGAGTTCGAGTTAGCTATGGTGAGCCTCCTTATTTCCGGAGGATTTCATTTACTTTTCAATTTAGTCAGGATGTCGTGGGTGTTGTCCTGACTTCCATCTTTATCAGTTAGAGGCTTCATAGATAGTCAGTATAGTTGAGAAGTCTGTATTATTTAGTTATTTTATTAAATATTTCAAAGACTTATGTTGCCAATTTTGGGGCGAGTTGAATATATTTTATTATTCAGAGTTTTCATTTGAGTTAAAGTTTTGACTGAAGTTTTATGAACTTTTATTTCAATTTTTAAGCTTTGTATACTTGAATTAGTTTTCCGCTTGTAGTCAGCCCAGATGAGGGTTCGCTGGGGGACCAGCAATGGTCTTCGAGTGCCGGCCACATCCAGGGTGTAGGCTCGGATCGTGACAAACTTGGTATCAGAGCACAGAGTTCAAGTGCCCTAGGGTGTCTATGAAGCCGTGTCAGTAGGGTCTTGTTTATGGTTGTGAGGGCCCCACTTTTATAAATGAGGGACTACAGATATTTAAGAAAAGTTTCCCTTCTTTCATATTCTTAATCGTGTAATAGAGTTATGTCATAGAGACTTATTCATACTCGTGCCTTTCTCAGATTCATTCGATTACCCGTCATACTAGAGGTGGTTGAACAGAAAAGTCAATCCTTAGTCGATGAGTTGTTCTTAGCAAAATCCTGAGAAAGTCATGAAACTCCAGAGGGGCTTAAGAGAAGTCCAAGAGTAAGTTAAGTGTTCAACTTCAGAGAAATGCACTCATATTCATGTGAATCGTGCGTTTGAGCTAAAAGTGAGTTGTACTCTTTTCCTTAAGTCTTGTTTCAGCTGAGATCCTTTTTAAGAAGTATGTTTAGAGCTTGGGTAAGATTTTCACCTGAAGAGATAGTATGAGTTATGATTCTATAAGTAGTAGTATAAGAAAGAGCCTAGAGTTAGAGGAAAGTATGCAGAGGTTTAGTAATCCTAGAAAGGGAGATAGTGATGAGGCAAGCTATGTTATTATAGTCTTGCACCTAGTAAGTTATTAATGAAGAGTTTTTTCTTATGGTTGGACTAAGAAGTGATGAGTAGTGAAGATTCCACCATAGGAGGTAGAGTGTGTTTTAGCTAGAAAGGAGTTTGTTATGAAGTATCATTGTGTAGGTAATGACCAAGTGTAAGTGTTGAATAGAAGAGCAGAAGTATTCATAAATTGATAGATCTAAGCTAGGTTTATGATTTGTTTGAGAGGGTCATGATGTTCAGAAGGTATTAGAACTGATTAAGTAATGAGGTATGGTATGGTAGGCGAGCAATCGTATTGATATTCGGGTTTAGTAATGAACATTAAGCTGGAATTTGAGATGAGTGTCATGATCAAAAGAATGGGAACATGAGGGTGATGATGTTAGTCTTGAGATTTTATCTAGTAGATTCGACATAGAGTAGGTGAGGAATTGAGATGTTGCTGCAATGAATGTGAGTAGTACAAGTGAGAGACCCAAGCCTTTAGATAAGGGCAGCGAAGTGTGGCTAAGTCACAAGAGTAATAAGAGCATTAAGAGGCCTGTCGGGATGGTATGTTACCAGATGAGGTTCCAATTAAGTTATGATTTGCCATGTGTGCCTAGATAGCATAATTGAGTTGTTAATGTGGAGTAGGTCCATAGATTTCAAGAGTTAGCTTTAGACCTAAGGGGGAGATGATAAGATGAGAAATCAAGTCAAGTGCTTGAGAGTAAGATAGTAATGAATTCCAAAGAGATTGGGGGATATCTTTTTAGAGGTCCTTGTTGTAATAGAGTGATGTTAGAAAGAGGAGGAAGAGGTTTTACCATGAGAAATAGTTAGAGGAGGGCCCTTAGTTGGTTAGTAAGAGTCCATGGTGTTGCTAGAGTACTAAGCTTGAATGTGGTGGTAAGGAGTAATAATCTTGGTATGAGATTCCCTATGGAGAGGTATAGAACATGAACCTAAGGATTTGGGTTAAGCTTGAATATAGTGAGAGCGTACCATTATCCTCAGACCTTAGTAAGAGTACCCAGTCCAGTCGTCATTCGAGGACGAATAATCCCAAGGGGGAGATATTGTAACACCCCAGAAAATTTTTGAACTGAGACTCGAACCATCCTTCGTTGTGAGTAGAATTTTACTGAGGAATTAAAATTTCCTAAGTGTTAAGTTCACTAGATATAGCACCTTGAGTTTCAAAAAGAATTAAATTGGAAATAGTAAAATCTGAAATTTTGCAAGTTATGCTTAAGTATGAGTTTTGGGTCAACTTCAAACGACCATAACTCCTAGCTCAGGATGAGTTATGTGTTCTACCAGTTACCGTAGGAAATAACTTTGAATTATCTTTCCAACGCCACCGAGTTTGCTCAGTTTCGAGGTTGGATGAGTGAGATATGGCCTTTTGAAGTTAGGCTGTCCAGTTAAGGAAAGCTAGCCGGAAATAGTAAGGGGTAGTTTGGTCTTTTCCTTACCAAATCAGATTTAATTCGTTTTTAGTAAGGTTTTAAAGGCCTAATCCTATTATTTTCAGTTTTATAATTCTAAAATACACCTAGGATTTTAGTTGAGAGTTTAAGAAGAGAAAAGAAGAGAAAATAGGAGAGGATATAGCGTTCGTCGAGATTCTTGCGTGTTGTAGCGGATTTTCGCCATGAGTTTGCTCCCTAAGAGGTATGTAAGATTCCATAGTGTTGGGTTTGTTAAACCACACTCCAAACATGTTATTTTCAGCGCAAATTTTATTCTTGAAGTTGAAAGATTTGAGTTCTTGATGAGTTCTTGATAGGTGTTCTTGAAGTTCTTTCTAAATCTTGTTGTGTGGGGTTTTGGATGATTTCTTGAGATCAAAGTGAGTGTTTTAAGGTATGTATTGAGTAGATTAGAGTGTACTTATGTTAGGTAATTGATTCGATATTCAGGTATATCAATTTATGATTATGCATAGCTAAATCCTTTAATTCCTGAATATCATAAGCATGATTAGATAAGTTTATATTAGTTATTATATACTAGAATTATTTGAAGCATGTTTTTCAGTTTGTTAACATGAGGAAAAAAGGAAAAACTTCCAGAACTATGCCATCCTATAGTTGAAATCATAGGCGAGAGAAGCCGTGAGGGGAGTAAACAGAGTTGAGGCGCTGTTTAGGAAGGAATTACCTTTGAAAGTACGATGTTAATAGTGACAAGAAAACATGGTTGAAATAATCTAGTTTATAGTAATCTAATATAAATATTATTGTTATGCAATATGATATGAGGGAATTATGTAATTGAAATCAACATGACCTATTTACATGATGAAATGATATTAGATTATAAAACACTAGTTTTATATGTACTCAAAAATATAAAAATTATTGAATTAAGTAGAATAATATGGGAAAAAAATATGTGAATATGAAGATCTAGAATTAATGAATCAAACATGGTATGAGATAGAATTGTATGAAGTAGATTCAGACTCAGAAAGACTTAACATTAACGATTTAGAATTAGATTCAGATTAATGATAAATTACAAATACTTACAATATTGGCATGAAACTAATAAAGACATAATTCTGTTAGGAAACCTGATAAAAGAAAATATAGAAATGTATCAAAGAACCCAAGATATACAATACATAGAGTATATCCTAGAAAACATAAAAGAAATAATTAGAATTATACCACTAAGAGAAAATTATTATAACAAATTAACAATGTCTAAAGACTCACAGGACCCCCCACAAAAGTCTTGCCTTAGTTATGCCAAATGGCTTGCTATTTGTAAGGGGGAAATACTATTCCTACTAGTGCTTCTACTGTTTCTACTTTACATCTGGATAATTCCACTAAGTGGTGGAATTACTTTACATCTCCACTAACTATAATAATTTACAATTCCACAAATAGTGGATACAATAATGCACAATAGTCCAAAATGGCTACATATTTTTCAACGATTCTTATCTTGTCGGTCTTCTTTTTATCTTGTCGGTCCACTTATTTCAGCTGGACGTCTGGAATCACATTATCTTCTCTTTGACATTTCGAACATTGGTGATCTAGATATTTTTGTCCAATAGTTTTGCAGTATCTTGTCATTAATCCTGATGAGATAAAGTTTCTCCGTATAGCTCTTGTAGTGGGCCGTTGTTCTGGCTTTAATAAACTTAGTGCCCATCGTCTTATCTGGTATTTCGGGTATGATCATTTCTCTAGTTAGGACAATTTTTATAACTTGTATAATTGGCTTAATTTCATCATAAAGTATCTCGGTTGGTGCTGAATAGAATCTTATGTAGAATAATGTTCCTTTAGTTATCCTTTTGTAGTGCATAAATGCCTTGTGTAGTTCTGGTATTGTTGCTATTTCATCTCCTATCTGGGTATATGTTGTATTTAACAGTCCATAGTTATAACAAGTTGCTACTAGGTTTGAATTCGTCTTAGGTAGTGCAATTAGTTTATTATATCCTTGTAGGTTTTGGGTAACATAATCCTCGTGTGGATTTGTGGTGGTTTTGGATCTGGGATTTTTATTTTAAAGAGTTTGTATTTTGTGGATGTTTTCTATATAGGCTCGGGTTATTTTGTGGATGAATTTTTCTAATAATTTTATGTGCTCATCTTGTGTCCTTGAGTATAATAGTATATCGTCTATGCATATTATACAATTTTCTAATTGGTTAAAGTAATTATCCAAAAATGTTGGTATATTCCTGGTGCATTTTTATATCCGAAGGGTAATACGTTCGATTCGTAGAATCCTTGGGGTACTGTGAAAGCTGTTAGTTTTTTAGATTCTTCTTCTAATTTTAGGTGGTAAAATCCTGATTGACAATCAAATTTACTAAAGTAATTATATCCTTGGACTTGTCTTATTTTTAATATCTTATTCGGCATTGGATAATTATACGTTTTGCTTTTGGCATTTAGGTTTCTATAGTCAATAACCATTCTACTTTTTCCTCGTTTTTGTTCGCTATGTTTGTTTACTATAAATGCTGGGCTTGTATGTTTACTACTGCTTTCATGTATGTATTTATTTTCTAATAACTCCTTTATATGCATTTTGAATTCTTTTAGATCATCGAAATTATATTTCAAAGGTTTTTGGGTTATTATACTATTTTCATCAACTAGTTCTATTTTTACCTTTGTTTTATGTTTTTCCCATCCTTTTAAGGGATTTTCACTATATAGAGGTTCTAATTGTTCTTGAATGATTTTTAGTTTATCTATGGAGAATTAATTCTATCTTATGATCGCTTGTTTTAATATTTTCGAGTTTTTGAGTAATTTTTTCATTTTCTTTTATCCATGGGATTGTTTTTCTAATTTTATTGCATACTCTTTTTGCTCCTACATTATGTTTACATGGGTTAGTAAACCACCAATGTGTTTTTGTTATTATGTGTGGGTATAATTTTTCTAAGAATGGCATCCCTAGAAGCATATCTTTGTTTGTGAATTCATAACTATATATTTCTTCTATGGTTAATATTTTATCCCATATTTGTAATTTTATATTCTTTGCTTTATGGTTTATCATACTTCCTTTGTTATTGAATCATGTTACCACTATTGGTGTCTTTAATAGTTCCCATTTTTCTTCTAGTAAACAGTTATATTTACACATGTTAGCTTCTGCTGCTGTGTCTATCATTGGGATATAATATCTATTATAATATTTTTCCACTATTATTTTTGCAAGTATGTATATTTTCATATCGTCCTTTTTATTATTACTTTTTTGTTTTTGTAAGTTA
>JAJOOS010022684.1:0-11342 GCA_029582725.1 Solanum chiquidenum | reverse complement strand
TACTGCAAACATATATATAATAGACCCTTCTATATCTATATATATACACATATATGTATTAGTAAAATTACCCGCTCTTCGTGTGGTAATTTAATATAGCAGATTTCTTAAAATAATACTTAAAACCTATCAGTAATTAAAACTAAAACACTATATTATTTTACATACAAGATTACATAGTAACGAATATTAATAATGTAAAGGAAAATGAAAATTATAACATCTTATCATTTAATCCTTAATAACATAAGCATAAATTTATGACTGTAAAAAACATACCAATATATACAACATAAGCAATGGTGTCAGTGAGCCACACAATAGGAGCAAAGTACACGAATATTTAATTGTGGAGAAGTGAAGTAAAATAAGAAGAATAGTAAGTTCAGAATTTTGTTGTTTTAAAATGAGAGAAAATTTCTTTATTTATAGGCAACAAAGGGTAGTGTGAACAAATGTTTGGTGTGCCATATCAGAAAGGTCACAACTATTTGGAGAAGTTGCGACCCTTTGGAAAAGTCAGAACTTTTTATAAAAGTCAGAACATTTCATAAAAGTTGCAACTCTTCATCGAAGCCGCAAATTTTCATAAAAGTCACAACTTTTTATAAAAGTCACAACTTTTCATAAAACTCACCACTTTTCATAAAACTCACAGCTTTTCATGAAAGGGAATGCTAGTTTTGGATATATATATATATATATATATCTTATTCTCATATTTCTTCTTTATTTAGTTATGTTATGCATTATGGTGTCTTTCGCTTCTTATGTCTTCGATTTAGGCTTGACCAGTAGGTGGGTTGTAATGGACACCATCTTGGCCCGACTTCAGGTCATGACAACTAATAAACACGTAAAACTAAACTAGAATATGAGTACAACCGGCATAGAAATTAGCCCAACCTAACAACTTACAAAACACAAATCACAAGGCTTAACAATCAAAGTCCAATAGTCAGTTCAACAATCAACAAGTACCAAGTTATTCAATTTTGAGTATCAAGTATGCCAATCACAAGTATCAAGTATCTCAATCACAAGTATGATGTAGATCAATCACAAGTATCTAGTTCCTCAAGTCTAAATGATCGAACTTTTGCCAGAACCATTTCCCATCGGCATAATATCACTCATGAAACCATTTCATATTAGAACAATATCACTCGCTGGAACCATTAACCATTGCACAATATCACTCGGTGAAATCATTTCCCATCCTCACGATATCACTCGCCGGAACAATTTCCTATTGGCTTTATATAATGTCACTTGCCAGAACCATTTTTCATCGGCATAATCATCACATGGATCATAATAGTGTTTAAAAATCAATGCAAATAGGCAATTTGATACAATAAGGAAGAGACAATAAACTCAAATACTTAAAGTCAACAATGATGACATCAAAACATTTCATCAATCAACAAATTATGATCATCATCAAGGCAATTTACAATACACAACCCTCAACACATTAACTTTTTAAGTATTCCCCTTTTTCATTCATTAAGATCAATCTAGTGGAGTAATTGAACTTATCACCTGATTCTCATCACTCCCCAACATACACATTGAAGGGAAACACAATATTCTACAGGCTTTACACAATCAAATTCAACAAGTAATCACAATAATATTCCAAAAATAACAATACACATATCATATACATTGAAAAATGTGTCAAATCAAATCAAAAAGCCAATTCTGAAAAAGTGGTTTGAGTAAGAAAATCATTACTTGAATACATTATTCAAGGCATTTTGAACTCATTAATGAAAACCATTTCAAAAAATGATTTTAAAGCAGTTCACAATCACCATTTTACTTAAAAAATACAAGTTCTTGATACCCTTATATTTATCATTTGAGAACCTTGATTTGAACACTTATAATCATAAATAATCATGGGTAAATGAAGATATAAGATTAGGAATCGTTACCCAAATATTTCTTCTAAAAAATGTTGTTCAAATCTCTACACCAAAGCTCTCAAAACTCAAAAAAAAAAAATGGAGATGAAACCCCAAAATTTGGAAACATTTTGTCCAGATGTATTTCGCGAATGCTAACCCCTGTCCAGATGTACCTCTACGAATGTGGCAGGGTTCCCGCGAATGTAGAGGTCAACTTCTTGTTCCTCAATGAATGCGGTCGAGCCTCCATGAATGTGGGGGTACCCTCAACATACCCTTCATGAACGTGGTCACTAGCTCCACGAATGTGAAGGGTTAGA
The DNA here is from genome assembly GCA_029582725.1 of Solanum chiquidenum. Classification (NCBI taxonomy): domain Eukaryota; kingdom Viridiplantae; phylum Streptophyta; class Magnoliopsida; order Solanales; family Solanaceae; genus Solanum; species Solanum chiquidenum. The sequence goes on along the minus strand of JAJOOS010022684.1, from coordinate 9,106 downwards.
CAACATAAGTCCAAACCAGTTATCAACAACAACTCCGTAAAGGTCTCATTATTTGTTTGGAATCATGTACACACAAACCAAATATGATACTTGACTATACTCGACATTTTGGATACAATGGAACAATCAAAATATTAGTCTGAGGTTTCCTTGACTCGAAACCCATGCAAGTCACCAAATACAAACATAACACCTGAAACGGTTAAATCTTGGGACTTCTAAAAATTGAACCAAGACCTCTTCTAGGCCTAAAATCATCCCCCGAATTCAATGAAATTGTCTGAAATTCGATCCGAGCATTCGAGCCCTTAATGTTAACCAAAGTCGATCCAAAGGCTAAAATATTAAAAACTTCCAACATAGGACCTCAATTCCGAGAAAAAAACTCTGAATTTGAAATCAACAACTCTCTTAGACCAATTTCCACATTTCGGGATTAATGAAATAAATGGAATGTCTTTTCGAGACTCAAAACATCAAAAGACACCAAACTATTTTTATCAACTTTAGCCATTCAAAACATAAAAAAATTCACAATTCATAACTTTTAACTTCAAAGCTCGAAACAAATTTCAAAATCCATTCAGAAATTACTTGAGGACAATATTAGGAGGGGTAAACTAGTAATTTATGAAAAAATAAAAAAATGACCTTTTCGGTATTTACATTATCAACAACAAAGACACATGTTCATTCTCGAACATAAAGTAAATGAAAGTACCTGAAGCCTAAAACACTTGGGGATATCAGCTAGTACGCATGTCTGACTCCATCTCCCAAGTCACGACCAACTGTACTTTTATTGCACCTTTACTGAATCAATCTCCTTTGTCCTATGCTTTTAGACTTGCCTATCCAAGATGGTTATAAGCTCCTCCTCAAAAGATAATTCTGAACCGAACACTACCGAATCAAGTGAAAGCACCTAGGACTCATCCCACACGTAATTCTGAAGCATGGAGACATGAAGCACATGATGTGTAACTAATAAGTTAGGTGGAAAATCAAACTTATAGACCACCTCTCCTACTCGACTCAACATCTCAAAAGGTCTCGTGAATCTACCGCTAAGCTTTCCTTTCTTCCCCAACCTCATCACACCTTTCATGGGTATCACTCAGAGCCAAACATGATCACCCTTTATAAACACTAAGGCTTGAACTCTTTGATCTACATAACTCTTATGTTGACCCTGGGATGTCAATTATCTACCCGAAATCATATGGACTTGCTCCATAACGTTTACAATAAAGTTGGTATCTAAATAATCCATCCCCGCCTAATCAAACAAACCGATCAGAGATCTTCACCATCCGCCATACAATACCTTAAAAGGGGTCATCTGAATGATATAGTGATAACTTTTGTTGTAAGAAAGCTTTGCTAAGGGAAAATTATTATCCCATCTCGCACCAAAGTCAATAACACATTCTCGGAGCATATCCTCTAACGCATGAATAGTCTGCTCGAAATGTCTATAATTCAAAGGATGGAATCCCAACAAAATTTTCAAACTAATTTTGTTGTTAATTTACTTTCTTTAGGTTGTTAACATAACCCAAAACCTTTTGGATCATTCGTCTATAAGCATCTCATTTTTTTCTCGAAAGTCTAATGTGAGGGCACCTATTGGGATGTCCATAAATAAAGTACTTTTCTTCATCGACCGTCAATTTTTTTTACTTAGCGTAATTACAAAATTTACACACAAAAATGACATTCAATTAAATAAAGCTATAATTAAAGAATATGAAAATATAACTAAAGGGTGTAGCTAAGGTGTCCCATAATTTTATAAAAAGATGTAACTACATTAAAGTGAAACAAAAAAACATTTTTTTTCTTATTCTGAAAATGCCCATGCACGTCAACACTTATATAAAAAGATAATGTACACATAATATTATTTACAATCCAATTTATATCACATCAAAATATTGAAATTTTAAGTGTGAATTTATGTGACACAGTTGAAAGATTTAATATTCACACTTTGTTTGATGATTTTGATTTGTCACAAAATTCACACACTTTACACAAGTTTTTAGTTTTTCCTCTATTTTTACGTTTTTCTCTCACACAAAAAAGGCTCATCTAAGTCACGTTTCTTTTGTTGTGTTTCTCTATCTCGTTCTATATATTAGTGTGTCTATGCATTCAATTTCTTTGAACTCAGCAATCTCTTTTACTCTATTTTAAAAGTTTTAGAAATTCAAAGCTTTCGATTCTTGATTTTTCGACAGAAAAAAAGTTTTCTTTAATCAGGCTAGTGTTTGTAAATAGAGTTCAGTCTTGTTGTGATTGTGAATAATGTTTTTAAGATACATTTAAGCTTTTGCATTTTAATTGATAACGGAAATGATGTATTTTGACTCAGGTGCAACAGATGATTAAGGGATGACTCCATTTCAAAGAAGAGGATTTGGCAACAATCTTTGAAAGATATGGTCAAGATAATAGAAAAGAGGAATAAGTTGAGTCAAAGTTGTAATTCTACAGAAGTTAGTTATGGAGGAAAAGAATAAAAGATGGAGCCTTTTAGAGGTGATGAGAGAAATGTGCAAAATAATTGAAAACATGAACTTGTGAGTCCTTCCTGAATAAGACTTCCGTCGAGTAAGTATTTGATGATGATGATCCTAATGTTGTTATCACTACAGAGGAGGTTGTTTCTTCTACCTAAAGAAATTGTAGGACAACAGACAAATCAAAAGAGTTTACTACTATAACCTCATATTCTGAGTCGAAATTTGAATATTCAATTGATGCTTTTAAAATGAATCAGAGAAGAGTCTTGAAGAGTTTGAGTTTCTAATTGATTCAATAAATAATATTGATGATTATGATAACATCACTCCTCCTGAAGAGAAGAAACATGTTTTTGTCAAAAAAAACACTTCCTTTAATATTCTAATTTGAAGACGAGGAACCTCTTCCCCCAGATAAAAAAGAATGGGAAAAGGAAATAACAAAGTGACTGTTAGATGGGGAACCACCATCTTGCTCTAGATGAACATATTGGACTCATCTGCCTAGTTGGTTTATATTTCCTAACAAGCACTTATCTTTTTAAATATTTTCTGAATTCTGCTCTCCAATATATTTCTCATTCACTCTTACATTCTTGAACTTATGTGTCATCTGCAAGCTCAGAGAACTTGAGGGAGGTACGGAAGAAAATATTTTCGAACTTCGCCATCACTCTTGGATGTTGATGACTTTAGAGTTTCTGATTCTTCCGCAGCCTAGTATTCTCCTATTAATGGAGAAGGAACCGTGTGGGATTTAGTTCCCCCAAAGTGCCAAAGAAATAGTGTATCCTTATTATCGTGGACGATTTGAGTGCTTGTGGAACAACATTATTGGAGATATAACTCTTGAGAGGCTGAGAGAGCCCCTATCTGAAAGTAATGGAAGATTCATTATCTGACACTAACATGGCATTGGAAAAACCCAAATCACCATAGTGTGTCTATGGTCATATCGGAAGTTGTTCACACAGTATCGACTTGTCACCATAGCTTCCTTCTAATTTACTTCTTAATTGGGAAGATGAGCTTAAGAATGGGAGGTGGACATCATTCTGCTAGGTAGAAGGGAATGTCCACCTCCCATTTATGGAACTCGTTTTCACAGTTAAGAAGCAAACTGGATGGAGAAATGATTACAGCCCAACACTTTGGAAACATCTTAAAAAATGACTTAAGAAAAACTATGGTGAGTTGGGTTTCTCCTGTGCCAGGTGGATGTGAGACTATGTATCCTCAACATTGATGAGGATACACTGTCGCTTTCACATTTGGGAAAACTTAATCCTACACAGTTCCTTTTCCTTATATAGAGAATCATAAGGAAGTCGTAAATATCCAAGAGTAATGGTGACTCTCTGAGATATTTTCTTCCATGCCTTCGTCGAGGTTTGCTAGCCTATAAATGTCACATAAGTTCAAGATTTTAAGAATGAACAAAATATAAACTGGAGAGCACATTTGTTTAATTGGCATCGCAAAGCTATATAGAAAAAACTGCCATAAGTTTAGATTTAGTAGAACATTGTGCGGCAGAAAAAAAGTGTGCTTGAGAGAAAAAAAGCTCGTATACTTATAAAATTAGCGAAGAAGCACTTGACCTCAAAAATCACATGTGAACAAACTGAACATATGAGTCCAATTTTCGTATTCCGTTTCATTATTTAATAATTTATGTGTTCTGTTAAACTTGTATTATTACTTCAATAATTGATAATAATACATCTATAAGTAGTCCAAATATCATATTTACAATTAAGAGGAACATTTTTATTGGTAGAAGATCAAATATTTATTAAATCATATATCAGAAGTACTAAAATCAAAATTTATTACTAAATCAAATAACAAACACACAATATTATCCTTTGTAATTAAGTTTTGAATTATGAAATTTTGGTTATAATAGAGTGTCACATTATTGGACACCAACCCCCACTATTCTCTGGGAGCGAACTTCATAAAGTCATTTTTGTGGAATAAGTCACAAATCATTTAGGAGATATAAATTGTATTAAGCAAATCCGGTGTGAGGAACTTGACTATGAAAATGTTGGCAAGTAAAATTGATACATGTCCTACCACTTGCTATATTAATGCAATCACATTTATTACGGGTTCTAAGAAAATTCCAACACCCCTTGTCACTATACGAAGCAAAGTTTTTTTTTCAAAATAATTTCCTTGTTAATTTACGTTCACTAGGTTGTAGACAAACCCGAAACCGTTCGGATCAATGGTCTTTAATCATCTCATTCTTTTTACATGAAAACCTATTGTAAGAGGCCCATTGGGATGTCCATAATTAAAGTATTTTTCTTCATTGACTGCCAATTTTTTTACTCAAAGTAATTAGAAAATTTACACAAAGGACATCGACATTCAAAGTAATAAAGCTATAACTAAAGTATATGAACTAAACTAAAGGGCATATCTAAAGTAGTTTCAACAATTTCGGAAAATTTATACACTAATTAAATTAAAGAAAACAAAAAAAAATGTTTTTATTGCTTTTTTCGAAAATTCCGATGCATGTCAATTCTTATATAATAAGAGAATGTACACACAATATTATTCCCGATCTAATATTTTGAGTGTGAATTTATGTGACAAAAGTGGATGAATAAATATTCATACTTTACATCACCCTAGTTTGTTGGAAGATTCTAGTATGTCACAAAATGCACACTTTCTTTTAAAACAACTTTTGGGCTTTTATTAAAATGAAACTCAAAATCATTGACAAAATGACACAGCATAACACCCTATAGACTAAATTAGCAATAAATAGCCCATTTTTATTTTTTTAGCAAGAAAAAGACTTTGTTTTATTTATTTGGCATTGAATAGTTATTTTTCTTTTTCTTTTTTAAAATGCATTTTTGTTCTCCTTATTTTTCTCAAACACACGTTCTAAAAAAATATTGTTTTATTATCCCTATTTTATCTCTTTTTTTATTTTGTCAACACTTTTAAAATAGAGTTATTCTCTTTTTGGTCTCCTTTTGTCTTTCCAGAATTCTTTTCATACGTAATTCTCTCCCTAATTTCAATTCTTCTCCTTAATTCAATTTGTTTATGAAAATCAGATTTAACGATATGTTTCTTCATGGATACTTCTAAAAATCATCTTTATATATATAATCTTGTTTTTGTCAAATTAATTGTTGAATTTCATGATTTGTAGAATTTAAGTTTTTTCAATTTTATTTTTCCGAAAATTTAAGTTATTTAACCTTCTTTTGTTTTCTTTCTAAAATCCCTTTCACCTGTATATTCGCTTCTCTTCTAAATTTTCTCTTATTCTCCTTAATTTACTTAGTCTATGCAAATCATATATATAACTGTATGTTTATCGATTAATTTTCAAAATTCGTGATTTGTGAAACTAAAGTTTTTAAACTTTTTTTGGCGAAAATTCAGGTAATAGTTTTTGAAATTTTTGTTCTCAATTTTATGGGTAAGAAAGATCTTCGTAAAAAATCAGAATGTTGATTTTGATGAATACAACCCAATGTATACCAATGAATTCCAATCTTAATTTAAATTAAAGTATACAAGTTTATTATGTGAATACAAATCACTGAATACACGATGCATACGAACTAATGTATATATAGTACAGTTACCGTATACATAAACAAAATCACATGTACAATTAATAAATAAAATTTATATATGTATCATATTAATCTCATTCTTGTATTCATTATAGTAAAACATATAATTGATGGTAATATTCTTATGTATACAATATAAAATTTATGTACACATGCTACAATTACTGTATACATCAATAAAATTTACACGTCTATTTTTATGAATTTTTTTTTATGTATACATTATGTAATTGCAACTTTAATTATTGTATATTTTATGCATATGTATTATTATAGTTTCTAATAAAATGTCATTTAATATTATTTTATTAATTATTGTCGGTTATGCGATAGCTAATACACGTTAGAGCATTAATAATACATTTTCTTACCTTAAAAGTAGACACATTCTGTTAATAAGTTATTTAAATAATTTTAAAAAATTCATTCCTTAAAAGTTGGTGTAACCTTTTTTTAATGGGTTAATTAATAAATATATATATTTCACTTCTTAAAAATTGGAAATCAGTTTTCTAATAAACTAATCATTATTGATTGGTAAAAATAATAATTCATAAAATTACAATCAAATACATCTTTATGTTTCTGTAAATTGCGTTACTATTTTTTTTAAATAGACGGTTAAATACAGTTGAGTTTAAGAATTTAAAGAAATTGAAAAGCTAACTTCCTTAATTATAAAAGTTAAAAACAAGAAAAAATAATCCCACATCTCCTTAATTAATGCGGGTTGGTTGAACATGATAAAAAGGGAAAAGCTATAAAAAGTTGGTTTTATTTCTTTTAGGCTAATACGTTCTAATTTTGTTTTAGGCTATGAATTGCTAATTAATATTGGGCTATATATTGCCAATTATATATAATAGTTGTATGTCTGTGTCAATTCCTCAAAATCATTACAATACTCATTTGGGCCTAATTCCCATATCAATTAATGAAAAGACAAACAAAAGGGTAGCCCATCCAAATGGCCCGCGACAAACTCCCAATAATATTTCCTTAATGCTAGGGTTTCCCATTTCCTAATCCGCCTCTCTCTTTCAGTGGAACTCACCCAACACCTAAAAAATGTTCCCACTTTGGATCAACAAGAAGTTCCACCTCCTCAAGATATGAATCATCACCATTCAAAGTCATTTGTTTGTGTTTTCCTTACCACAGCTAACAAGAGTAAGTGTAGTTCATCCTATGTTTTATTTTTTTTGCTTTTCGTTTAAACTGCCTCTTTTAGTCTTGGAGCTAACAAGATATGGTTCTCTTTTATGATGTGTTTTTCGTCTTCTGTGTTTCTCTTTAGATCTTGTCTTCTCGAAGGATACCTCATGTCTAGGTTCATGCTCACCTTTTTTATCTTCCTCTTCTTTTTCTCCCATCTGATTCCCCTACTTTTATTTCTGCAGATGGTGTTTGATCGGGGTGCATGGATAGCTCTAGTCCACCTCCTCAAACTTGTCGTGAAGTCTCCTTCTTGGTGTAAGCACTCCCATATGACTTTAGATCCTCCCATTTGTCGAGTCTTTTTTGTTGGCTGAAGTAGCCTAGGCTAGATAGTTCTTCATATTTTGTTAGCCTCGTGATCTTTTCTAAATGATGTATATGAGAAAACATGTAGTGTGGCCTTTCCATTCCCCTTATCTCCTAGATAGTGATACTCTCAAATGTGAGAAATTTAATTTATCACTATTTAGAATCCTTCTCTCTGCAGTATCCATGTTGTTAAAATCTCAAAATGGGTAGTTTAGTTTGTCAATATCCATGTTTTCTACGTAGTCTGCTAATTGGTACCCTTCCCTCATTATATGTTGGATAATGTATTGTTTTTCTTGAAAATTATGTTTGATCTCTTCTACTATGTCTCTTATGGCACACATTTTACATAATTTTTTTTCTTTTCCTCTCTTTTAATGTTTTTCTCTCACGCAAAAAAGGTTTATCAAAATTCATGTTTATTTTGTTTTGTTTCTCTATATTAATCTATATATAATTGTTTCCATACATTCAATTTATTCAAACTCATCCATCTCTATTACTCTATTTATACAGTTTTGAAAATTCAAAGCTTTCGATTGTTGATTTTTCGGCATAAAAAGTTTTATTATTCAGGTTAGTGTTTGTAAATAGAGTTCACTCTAGTTGTTATTGTGAAGAATGTCTTTAAGATATATCTATATTTGTGCATTTTAGTTTATAGTCTCTGGGCACGTGCTTTGCACGTGTGTCCCATTTATTTTTTAGATTAACTAGGATGATTAAAATTTTATGAAAACATGCATGTAATGATTAATAAAAAAAACTATACTCATTTGAATAGGATTACATCATAGAAATACATCATCATTCATACAATTACAAATAATCCAGAAATATTAAAATAATTATGAAAAATATATCCAAAATATGTAGTCTACCTTAGATTGTTACGCCAACATATTATTTGAATTAAGGTTAATAAAGATACTATGAAGTATTATCATAAGAACAAAATTCAAAAAACAATTAACAGAAAAAGAGGTAATAGCTAAACTGTGACTGCCTCTTCCATATATCTATTGTACGCCCATCTACTGTCCAATAACAGTTATAAATGCTTTAGTATCTTTATGTGTCATCATACCGTTTCAAGCTAGTGTTAGAGAAGAACAAGAAAAGTTCTATTGCAAGAGAAAAGTTAGGACGAACTCCAAAATATTTGTACACAATACACTCCATGGGTTTGGAGATGATTATCCTCTTCACCACAATAAAAAACATACAACAATTATTGTGTCAAGGAACTATAATCGATATATTGTAACTATTCCACACAACTGGATTATATTCACAAAATTTAATACCATTTTGTCTTTATGATAACTTGAAATTATATTACCAGATCCTTATTCATTATCAAATCAGTGTCTTTTGAGTGCTCTTGATATGTTTCGTTATTTCCTTTTTGTCTCTCTTAAATATCCAAGC
>JAJOOS010022683.1:0-10526 GCA_029582725.1 Solanum chiquidenum | reverse complement strand
ATTCATATTTGGGGATAAATAACTACTTTTTCTATTTTAAAGTAATTAGTTAAATTTGATATTTTAAATTTTAAATTTAAATATTTATATGGAAATATTATAAATTATAATTATTGTCATATCAATTAAAAAAATATCTCTCAAAAAGAAAATTGTGAGAAGTAAAAAGAATGGTAAGGGTTAAGGAGGTATCATTTGGAATGACAATATAAGAATAGTCATAATATTCCTTTCATTTTAGTTTGACCCTTCACATACAAGAATACATAACCTTAGAAAAAGCTATGTTATTCGTTATACTGTGACAAAATAAGATCATATTTTGTTAATTCATCCAATTCGTTCATATTTTAATGAGTTTGGACAGGTAAAATTTGAAATTCATTCAATATTTAACTCGTAAAAATATGTATGATTATAAATAAAATATGAGTAGAAGTGGTCTTGCCATATACGATGTATTTCTGACCCTAAGTATTCCACGATGCTTTTCCAGTTGCTACTTTGACGAAACAATTCTAATTAAGTACTTTGCGTTGTTTCAAAAATTCATATCATTATAACTGATAAGCTTTTTTTGTCCTTTGATTGTGAGTTTTAGGCGGAAAACATCTTTTAACTATGACTCAAACCTAAAGTACATCCTTATATTACTGTAGTAAATAAAAAAACATTCCTTAAATAGTTCAAAAGTTGCAATAATCTATTCACGTGTTTTAATTATTTAGTAGGCGGAATGACCTTGGAGGCCCCTGTACTTGGTTCCATTTGTCAGTTGGATCTTTCTACTTAATTTTTGTCAACTGAACCCTTAAATTCATTAAAACACAATATTTTAAACCCTTTTGGGACTACTAAGTGGTGTGTGTAATACAATTGCGTCCACGTGGATTTCCACGTCATTTAAAAATGCCACCTAGGAAATTACATGTTAAAACTCTTAAAAATCTAAAATTCTCTTAAACATTTCATTCATCCTTTGTTCAATCAAACCCCATACTCTCTTAACTCCGATTTCCACCCTACACCTCCCATGATATTCTTTTATTTTAAAGGTGTTTGGGCTTGATTTTCAGCATATCTTTGTAAGTTTGTTGATTTATTCTCATAATATTTGTTTTTTCCATCGTTTTTTGTCTCTGATTTTCGTTTCTGTTGGATTTTAGGGTTTAGGAATTTTACAGTAATTATGTGTGATTATTTGGTCTCTGATTTTCGTAAATTCAAATTCATTTGAAATAGATTCATTTTTTCCCAATTGTGTTGTGTATTGTTCTTTATAATGGTTCATTGGGTACATCAGATTATCACATGGTTTTTTACGAAGGAATATAGAGAAATTTTGGAATTATTTTACCTTAAAAATCAAGCCTTTTTGTTGTATTGTGTATTGATTTGTTGTTTTTTTTAGTCAAAATCATTAAGATCAAGCTATTCTTGTCCCGCATGATAAAAAAAACGATTTCAATCATTGGGACACTTCAAAACCAAATAGTCATGATGAAGTAGAAGAAATTTGAAGAAAAAATAAATTAGAACTATACAAATCTGTAGAATAAGAGTAACAATAGAAAAAAAATAGTGAAAAAAAAATTTGTAGAATTTTTTTTTTGAATGAGAGGCAAGAGAAAACTCAAATTTTGTTTAACAATGGTGTTGAAATTAATGGAGAAGAAGATGGGTGTTATAATGACCAAAAGGGACCATTAATACTTTTTTTTAAAGACCTTCATGCTCCTAATTTGAGTGTATCACACGCACCTTAGCTATTTATGCCACATGGGATGCCAAGTCAAAAAAAGTGTTTAAAATGTTGTGTTCTAGTGAGTTTAAGGGTTTAGTTGACAAAATGATAAGTAGGAAGGTGCGACTGACAAACGAAACTAACTACAAGGGTCTCTCGGGTCATTCCGCCTATTTAATATAACGAGTGTGTTTTAGACTGAAAACATCCTTAGAAATTAATTAATCACACTCGTAAATTATATTAAACAATTAAAACACACTCGTTAAGGGATTAAACAGTTAAGGGGTGTTTTTTTTGTTTACTATAGTAATACAAGGATGCACTTTAAGGCCTCATTTGTTTTCATTAAGATTAAGACCTCTGAATCTGAATACACGTCTGAATATTAAGATTTACATTAAGAGCTAGGTGTCTAGATCTGAATACACATCTGAATATTAAGATGTGGTCTCCAAATCTGAACACTGAATGATTATTGTTTGTTTTCAATATCTAAATGTGCATATGAAATCAAACATTATATTAATAAAATGTTATAAAAAATTCATTTCAACAAAAAATATTACTTTTTGATTAAAAAAATATCAAGCATCAAGCATAACATTAAAAAAATCCCGAATAAAAAATATTTTATAGGCACAATATGATCTCAAAAAGTTGGGAAAATGCATAAGTACCGCCCCAGCCTATACCCGAAATCCCTGAGACACACCTAACCTTTACTAAGGTCCTATTACCCCCCTGAACTTATTTTTTAATTAACTTTCTACCCCTTTTCGGCCTACGTGGCACTATTCTTGAAAAAAAAGTCAACACACGCTAGGCCCACAAGATAGTGCCACGTAGGCTGAAAAGGGGTAAAAAATTATATATAAAATAAGTTCAGGGGGGAAATGGGACCTTAGTAATGGTTAGGTGTGTCTCAGAGATTCCGGGTATAGGCTGGGGGGGTACTTATGCATTATCCCCAAAAAGTTCAATAAGTATGATAGATACTAGTCGAAAAATAATAAATAAGGTATCACATTATCAGCGTGTAACATATATTTTGGTTAATTAGAAAATCTAAAGAATTCTTATCTTTTTTCCAATAACCATTCCATTTCTCTAACTTGTCACCTCTAACGTCATTCATGTTTTTTTATATTGGACACTTTCACAAAATTTACTAACACATGTACTGCAATGGCTCCTCCCATCCAAGTCCATCTAATTTTTCCATATATTCTTCAAATGTAGGTGCACTGTTTTTTTAATCAATAACTCCATAGCAGTAATCATCTTCCCATCAATTTCCAATTCAGACGAATAGGTTTTTTTTCTTCCCCAAAACTTTTTTTTCCAGCTGAAACTGAAGATTGGGATGGAGAATTATTAGGAGCTCCATTATTTTTGTCACCTACTAGTTCAACAACAATAATATATTAGTGTTATCACACAAACGGGTTTGATGATCAAAAAGTCTTAGTAAATTTATTTGCCTAAGACAAAATTCTAATAAGAGACCTCAAATATGTATACATAGTTATTATTTTTAATTATGAATAGAATTTTTCACTCAAAAAACTTGATGAACATCAATACACTAAATATATTATTGCAACAATGGTTCTTGACAAACATCAATACACCCTAAGAAAATTATTAATATAAAAAAATACTTGTAAAGATTATGAAAACTTACCAGTTCAAGAGGAAAAAATTGGTGTTTGATTGAGAAAAGAGAGGAAGAAAGTTTGTAGTTGTGAGAAGAAAAATCACGCAAGGATCGAGAGAGGCGATACAATATTATTTTATAACATATTAAATAAGTCTGAATGGTCTTAAGACTCTCTTGCAAATCTGATCCGTTCAAAGCTTTTCAGATCCATTAAGAGGCTTTTTGAAAAAAGAAACAAATGGACTAATTAATGAGCGAATATGAATCATTCAGATTCAGTTCTAAAAACCAAACACACTTAATGAACTGAATCTGATGATTAAGATTAAGACCTTTATTAAGTGCAAACAAATGAGGCCTAAGTTTGGGTCATAGTTCAAGAATGTTTTTAGTCTAAAACTCTTTAGATTGTCACACTGTCTTTTTTAGTTGGTTAAAATATAATCTTTAATTAGAGACCTATAATTTAAAAATCTAAGAACAAATAAATAAAAAATTTAGTTGTAATTGAATTTTAATCAATTTAGTTTTACTTTCTTTTTCTTTTCATCAAAATTGTAATTAAAACTTAAAACTAATTATTTAGTCAATAAGTAAACTCTAATTTTTTTTTATGTAAAGCTACTAAAATGCGAAAAGGGCTTCATAAAGATTTTTTTTTTTAAAAAAACTCGTTTGATTCTGCTCTCCATTTTTCATATCCCATTGTTATTGTTGTCGTCACTAGAGATTTGTGAAATCATGAAGCATAAGAGCGATTTCATTCTAACCTTAATTTTATCTCCTTTTTTTTCTCTATATGTTCACTTCATATTAAATTAAACATGAATATCAAAACAAAATATTACGCAATTTATTTTTTTTAAAATTGATACATTTATTTGTTAAAAAGAATTTAATTATTTATATTATGTAGTTTGATCTAAAAAAAAAATTAGTGTACCTAATCGTCAATTATTTTTTTCACCTATGTAATTTTTGAACATTCTTCGTAATTTTTTTGGCTCCTCCATTAATTTTAGATAGACACTTGGCTCAATTAAAACATATAAAATTAAGTCAAGATCAAATTCATCAAATTCACAACTCAAGATCAAGATCACCAGATTCAAAAACAAGCTCAAAAGACCTTGAATTCAAGTACAAGTCGAGATCAAACCCATCAAATTCACAAGTCAAGATTAAATTCACCAAATTCAAGATCAAGCTCAAATACCTTCGAATTTTTATTTGAAAAGAAGAATTCACTACACCAAAAACAACTTTTAGCGACAATAAATATATACATTAACAAAGAGTGCTAAAACTTTTACCGACATTAGTTAATTGTCATTGGATCCAATGTCACTATAGGCTTTAGGACATTTACAAATAGTGATAATTGCAGCTGAAATTACATGTTTAGCGACAATTAAACTATTGCCGCTAATTAAATGTCGCTAAAGATTATTTTTGATGTAGTAATTAGAGGATTCATAGAGATTATAATATTCATACTTGAAATAAAATACTACAATTATTACAATATTTTTCAGTCTTGATTACTATTTTCTCGAAGCAAATTTATCGTCAACACAGTCACATCTCATTTAGCACGAATTCGCTTCATATTTTCCTCCTATTTCAGTTATATAACAAGTCCAAATGACATCATGACCACCGCTTTAGAATCTCGATAATTCCTCCTAGGGGTGGCAAAATCAAACTCAACATGCCAAACCTATTTAGGTTTGAGTTGGTTATTGACCCGCCCATTTGTTAGCTTAACTCATCTCAATCCAACCCATTAAAAATTGGGTTGATATGTCACCTAAATTGATTTTTGTCACGATCCAAAATGGACGTGATGACACTTGTCTATTTCCACCAAGACAAGTCAGCCTCAACCCAACGAAACGAAAGATGGAATTACAGTAAAAACAAGAACAAGATAAAGCGAAAAACTTATTCTTCTATTTAAACCATCAAAATATGGTTGTCATGTGTACAAGCCACTAAATACATAAGTACGGAATTAACAAATAAATACAAGTCTCAATCTTTATTTTTCAAATAGAACAAAGTGTAAGAAAGGACAAAGAAAGGTCAAAGGATGACAAACAGCTACCTCTTCAAGTCCTTGACAAGCCTCGAGATCGAAGAAGGAGAAAGAGATCATATGGGTCCGGGCTCGGAACCTACACAAGTGTAAAAACAAGGGGTGAGTACCAACAACACGGTACCCAACAAGCAACCTACTAAACAAAGCAACTAGATAGAAATCGAATACCCCTTACACTCCAACCGAACTTCCTCAAACTACAACCTACACATAAATCATCCCAACCTACCAGTTCTACAATACACGGCTCACAAGACCCAATATTCACAATTCAATCTTCACAATTCAACAATCAAGCAAATCAAATAAGTCAATCTCAAAGTCAAGTAGGTCGTTCACACGCAACGAGCATATCAATCTCAAGCATCAAGCAAGTCACACATAACCATCAAAGGCATCAAGTCATATAGTCAATCTCTCTCCGAAACCATTTCCCATTGGCACAATACCACTGGTCGGAACCAGTTCCCATTGGCTTTATATCAAATCACTAGTTGGAACCATTTCCCATCGGTTTTATATCAAATCACTAGCTAGAATCATTTTCCATCGGCTTTATATTAATCAAAGCCAAAACCGTTTCCCATCGACTTTATATCAAATCACTAGCCAGAACCATTTTCCATCGACTTTATATCACTAGCTGGAACCATTTACCATCAACTTTTCATCACATGCCTCATCACGGTGTTCACAATCAATGCATACAAACAATAACACACCACACGGAAGAGACAACAAATCATACAATTCAAGTCCACATTCATGCTTTCAAGCATTTCATCATTCAATATACAAGGGTTACATTAAGGCAATTCACATCATTATGTTCAACACATAGCCCTTTTCATTTCAACCCTTTTTTATTCATTTAGATGTAACAACTGGACAATTTAACTCTTCACCTCATCCTCATTACTCCTAACACATAAGAAACGAAGGAAGCATACGAACTCAACTAGAATACAAGGTTTAGGAAGCCACTTGCCTTAAATCAATCAACAATCACTGTAAGAGTTGAGTCTTCCCCTTCCGAACCACTTCCGAAGCCACACAATCTATAATAATCAAGTATTTACAATAAATTTCCAGATATAACAATACACAAATCAATCTTCTTGAAAGGTGGGTCAATCAACAGAAAACTCAATTCTAAAATTAAGGTTTGAATCCAAAACTTAATACTTCAAAACATTACTCAAGGCTTTAGGAAATCATTAGGAAAAATCATCTCGAAAAAGGGCTTAAAAACAGTTCAAAATCTCCATTTTAGCTAAGAACTTGGGTTCTTGAAAAACCTCATCATTTACCAATCAAAACCTCATAATTAATCAATGGAAAATGAAGGTTTAGGATCAAGAAAACTTACCCAAATCTTCTTAGTACGTTTTTTTACCTTTTGTGTTTATTTGATATATACCATTATAAAATTAATCATTTTTCTCGTTAAAAGCATAATATAGATTAAATTAGCATTATACAAATGTTTTCCTATTTCAAGATATTTGATTGACTAAAAATTAGTACTTTTATATCTATCTATATTCTATAAAAATTTAGTACTTCTATATCTATCTGTAACACCCCGTAACTAGAAAGAAGTTAAAAAGTGGAAATAATCATTTTTGGAAAGAATTTAAAAATCTAGATTTTTTTTAAGTGTGTTAAGTTGAGTTTTTGGTCAACTTCAAACGACCATAACTTCTAGCTCAGGATGAGTTAGGAATGTTTCCAGATATCGTAGGAAATGTCTTGGAAAAATCTTACCAACGCCGTTGAGTTTGTGCGATTCCGAGTTTGTATGAGTGAGATATGCCCTTTGGAAGTTGGGCTGTTTGGATAAGGAAAGTCCAATCTGGATTTTTTATGGGTATTTTGGTCTTTTCCATACCCAATTAGTTAATTACATTTTTGGTAATTATTTTAAGGTCTAAACTGATTGAATTCAGTTTACTCTTTTGGAATTTGAGTTAGGGTTTTGAGAGAAGAGAAAAGAAGAGAAGGAGCAAAAATCGTCAAGATCTTCAAGAATTGCTTGTGGATTTCATCAAGAGGTGATCCCTATGAGGTATGTGAGATCACATACCAATAGTTTAGTTCACCCACACGCCAATCGTGATTCAATTCAGCAAATTTTATTAGATTCGAAAGTAATTACCTTGATTTTTTTATGAAGTTCGTTTGAATCCTTGTGGATTGTGTTGTTGGAGTTTACTTGAGATTGATTCATGTTTTTAGTTGTGTTTTCGAGTATTATCTGATGTATATTGAGGGTATAAATGATTCTAAGTGTTTGGGGAAAGAACCAATTGAGTTTAGAGGGTTTAGAGATGAAAAACGGAGAAGAAAAGTTGTCAAACACTTGGGGATAGGGATGGGGCGTCGCGCCAGCCAGCGCCCCCCAAAAGGGTCTCTGAATCTTCACCCTTGGGGAGTCGCGCCAGCCAGAGTTCCCCAGACTAGTCCCTGAATGTTGAGGGTTGGTGCCCCGCCCCTCTCAGAGCGCCAGGGACATCAGTTCTCCCCATTCGTTCCCCATCTTTTCGTACTTGTTCCTTAGCAATGTACATATGTTTCTTAGTTGATTCCAACACTCTTAGGTATATCTAAACATCATGAAATCATCCATAAACATGAGATCATGAACCTTGAATCCATAATTCAATTCAAGAAAAGTTAAGAGTCAAGTCTAGAAGTTAAGAAGCAAGTCAAGAGAAATTTATAAAGTTTTTCTAAAGTCTTTCACAAATATTTTAACTTTGTTTTAAGACTTAAGTTTCAAGTTAAGCAAAGGGTAAAGAGTTGAGTTCATTTCTCAAAAATTTATAAGGGAACTAAGTATTGCCAAGAGTTTAAAAATGTTTTCACATTTGAGCAAGAAAGGGAACACTGATTCCACTTTTTAATCTAAGTTTTGAGTAATTATCTCAAACCAAAGAAAGAAGTTTGTTTTAAAAACATATGAGCTAAGTATATTTTGGGAGTAGTATTGAGCACCGATATGGGGATGCGAGTTCATATTAACTCAAGTCTCCATAAACCATGTAGTCATTATGGGTAGTAAATGATCATACTTTTTAGATGACTCCTTAAGATGCTTTTAGCATAGACTAGTGGACCCACTTAGTTAAGATGTTCTATATGATGGCAAAGTATAGGACAATTCTAGCAGTGTGGGCAAGACGATGTATCACCACTTAGGCTCATAGTGGTGGTTGTCGGTTAGAGAATCTTCCACAGAAACTATATTACTTTATTAGATGAGTAAAGTTGAGTTTGTTATTGCATTTTCTTTAACGAACTAAGTTGTTTTCCACTGTTTTACAAGCTATATATATATTGCATCTGTTTTATTGCTTTTTATTGAGTTAAGTTGTTCAGGAGTTAAGTAAAGCCAAAGTAAGTGTTCCTTCCAGATTCTTTTCAAGCTTAAAGTGTGTTTAGCATTCCAACTCACATACTCGTACATTCAATGTACTGATACCAGTTGACCTGCATCTTATTATGATGTATATGCAGGTAACCAAGATCATCATCCAGCGCTTTGTTGATCCAGTTGAGCACTCAGAGTCAGTTGGTGAGCCTCCTCGTATTTTGGAGGACTCATTTTTACTTTGCTTTCAGTATTTCTTTGCTAGGATGATCGGGGGTCTTGTCCCGACATCCCTCTTTGTTTTAGAGGATTCATAGACAGTCAGACAGTTAGTAGTTCAATTGTTTTTACATTATCATTTCATATGTTAAAACTTAAGTTGCCATTTTGGCCAAGTTGAATGTTTGAATTGTTAAGCATTCTCAGTATTTTATTATTCAAAAGAGTATAGTGCTTTTGATCATTATAATTATGCATAGAGTCTTCCGCTGAGTAAGTAAGCCAGGCCAAGGGTTCGCTTGGGGTCAACAATGATTCTCGAGTGCCAGCCACGTCCGGGGTGTAGGCTCGGGGTATGACTATCTATATTATATATAAAGCTAGATATTAAAAAAGTGATGTGTCACATCTCTTTGACTAAGGATCCTATTTAACTTTTTTTTTTGACATTTTTTCTTATTTTTCTATCTATAATTTATATTTGAAAAGTCATCTTCATAACTTGCATCTTTTCATCTTTGTAACTACTTTTAATTAGTAATTAATAATATTTATGATTATCAAACCTTTCATCTTCAAAACCTCTAATTAATTAATGCAGAAGTTTATATATCCTCCACTAAGTAGTACATATCAAACAAGTTCCTTCAACATAATTTTTTCCTCCTGCTGCTTATATTTGTTATTTTTTCTTAGTTCAAAATTTACTTTGATGCAATTAATTTATTATAATTTTCTTCTTCGTAATTTATTGATGTGTTATTTTGCCTGATACTAACATATTGTTTTTCAATACCTTTTTTTGTTTTTAATTTTTTAATTTGATAGATATGTTATAATCATGATTATAAATTTTATTGGTATATAATGTTATATTCACAATTATAAGTTTTATTGGTCAAAGACCAAAACAAGTCAATAGCTAACGGATTCGAAAATCACCAGTGAGGAAATTATAATCAAATTAATGATGGTAACATTAGTATAAACTGTTTGACTGTAAAAACTTTTTTGGTTTGTTTTTTAATAACAGTGTCTAACATAAATAAATCACTCTATATGCAGATGTTAGATATTGATGCTCAATATGTCCGATCCTAATGTTCTTCGACGTCTCTCAAATGCGCCATCACGGAATGAACAAGCATTGAGGCAATCATAAATGTACGTGGTCAAGTGGAGTAAAGGATATTAAAAAAATTCACTCAAGACTTCCAAGTGAATCTTAACATTAGAAAGATGTGAATTTCTAACTTAGGTTATTGATATTTATTATTTTTACTTTTTAAGTCGTACTTATGAAATTATTCTGAATAACTAATTGTTATTTTTTTATTTAATATTCTTTATTTTGTATTGTAATGTTACTAGAGTTGAGGATTATAAAATTTGCAAAGGATCTTTAATTTATACATGATTAAACATA
>JAJOOS010022674.1:0-10778 GCA_029582725.1 Solanum chiquidenum | reverse complement strand
GTTACTCGAGATCCGTCTCCTCTAGAGAAAAAAACATAAGTGAAGAAAGTTGTTTTTCTCCTTTTAATGGAAAACATTTTTGTGGTGTTTGCCTATTTTCGTTACCCAAAAATAAGATTTATTTTCTTGAAAAATATTTTTATACAAATTATTTTTCTAAATACTAAATAAACCTCTAAATGTTTATTTTCCCCCCCTTACATGTAGTGCCTTGATCAAGTAGCTCAACGACCTCTCCAATGGTAACACATGGACAAAAGCAAGTCTTCACACCTTCAAAAATAAGATAGAATTACAAAAAAAAGTTTAAATAATAATAATAATGATTAAAAAAACTTAATTAAGAAAAATAATAATAATTAAGAGTTTATAATAAAAGTAATTACAAAGAGAAGGATCATCCCAACAATCAAAGAGATCTGTTGTCCATTGGCCTATAGGCCAATTGTTTGCAGTCATTTTGAATATAGGAGATTAAAAAACAAAGTTTAAGAGATTATTAATTAAGACTTAGTTATAAACTTATGAGAACATTAGGGGCTCTTTTATACTTTCATGATCTTGGATAATGTCAAGATTTGTATATTAAAATATTCACTAGGCAATTTCATAAATATTTCCTCGAATCTTCACTTCTTTTTATTATTTGCCACGATTGATCTTAATATCGACGTAATTTTTTTATTACTATAACCTATTTTGAAATGCTTTACCAGAGTCGATGGTCTACCAGAAAACAATATCTCTATCTTTCTAAAGTATGATAAAGTCTACGTAAACAACATCCTTACCGAATCATACTAATAGAATTACACAGGATACATTATTGTTATTGATTGATCTTGATAACTAATTTATTTTATTATCTATAAATTTGTATTCCAAATTCGAATTGACTATAATATTTTAGTGGTTACATTCAAGATCATGGTGAGTACATGAAAGCCCAACATTTTCTTGGATATTTCTTTTATCCAAATGAAGTGCGCATCTTTAATTTAATTAAAGTTATTGTTCAAAGGTCACTTGAAGAAAACAAAAAAAAATATAGAAGGAGAAGGAGAAGATGATTGTGATTTATGATGTATATTTATTATATAAATATAAATATAAAATTGGAGTAGATTTGACCAAACTTACATCTAAGTATTATTTTATTAATCATTCTCCTGAAATTATCACGAAATTTTATTTATATCTTGATTTTGACCGGTCAAAATTAACCAATCTTGCAGATTTTTTATCAAAGGAATTTGAAAAAATATTTAAAATACACATGAAAAAGCTAATAGAATTTAACATCTAATATTTGTATAGAAATTTTTTTAATCTCATAAATATACATGTAATTTATTGATAAAGAGATATAGAGAACCCAAGGGTTGTGCTAGACGGTAGGAAGCAAGTTCTATATTATTTAGTATAATTCTTATTCAAATGATCAAATCTGATATTTATTTTAAGAAATTTATTTAATACATATAAATTATCAATCAAATACAATAATGATTAAAATTTCAAATTCATAAACTCTAAATTCTAACTCGACTTTCGATAAACCCTAGGGCATGCGTGTATGCTATATCTACTTAATTACATTATTAATTGTCAACTCTTTTTGAGTGCCATTGAGAATTACCTTAATATTAAATTATTAATGTAATGATATTACAGTACCTCTTATTTTCCTTCTACTTTAATTAAATCAAATTAATTAAAATATTTGAATATTATACGTGGCCACACGCAATTTAAGTACTATTCAACTAAGATCACTAATGTATGAATTGAGAACTAATTTAGATTTGATTAGTCTCTTGTTTATATGATCAACTTAATTATACGCAATTCATATATATTAATTAAGTTTGCTTTGAATTAAAAGTTATGAAGCCATGATCTTAGTCTGTGTCTTTATAATGTATGTATAATTTCACCCCATGTATATAAATACGAATACCGAAGAATTATAGTACTCTATGAATCGTTCCTTGTTACATAAGTATTTCAACATTTTTCGTAGAAATTTTCTTAAGAATGAAAGAGAAAAATAGTTTTTCTTTTCGTTCAGAGGAGTACGTCCTAATCATTATATCCTTCCATTCTTTATTTCAAATTAATATACAACAAATATATATTTATTTATTATTTATATGAGTCCGTATTAACCCAGATAGATGATACAAGTCTAGTTTTTTCAATTCTTGATGTAAACTAAATATTAACGAATTTTAAATATTTTTTTAATTTAATAATTCAATGAAAGATAATGATACCTAATAGGCCAATAATCAACTAAACATGTCTATTGGGCTGGATAGTCATGTGTCTGGCCCAATTAAAATCCAAACTGACCCGGCCCATAGAAAAATGGGTCGATAATCCTCCTCGATCAATATCAATAAAAATACAAGTAGGGTGGGTGTGGATCTATATATTTTGAGCAAATAATTGCAAATAGACTAGGTACGAGTCAATTGATTTGAAGTATAGGCACCTAATGAAGACAAACATATACAATTCACGGGAAGATCAAGAAATATAGCGAACCAAGTATCTATATCTTATCCTTTCAAGGAAGGGGATTGCCAATGCGCAGATAATAGTAACATCGACTCTATGAAGTCAGAATCGAATTTCTCTATTAACTTTTCCAATTCATTCGTGTGAGATTTGTTTGGAATTCAAACTATCCAATGGATGAGCCATTTGAATATAATTCCATACCTTTTTTCTATCAAGAATAAGAATTTGAGATGGCAAGAGTTTCATTCTTATTATTTCCATGACATAAAAGTCTTCTCTTATCCTACTTTTGGAAACATTAATGACATAGTCAAAAAGGATGAAACAAAAAAAGTAGTTTCATAGAAGATGCCTACCTCAAACTAAAGAATAAAATGGAAGGAGTAGCACAATTTGCAAGAACTAAAAAAGATTTTATTCTTAAGGGATTGAAAATGGATATGTACTTTCCTCTTTTTATTTCAAAATGCTTTCGAATATTTTACTTCAATCGAGAGTCTATTCGAAACAACATTTTTATCTCTATAAAATAAAGATATTGTTCTATGTAATGTATATCGATTCTTTCCAGACTTCATTTGTGAAATTTCACTGATGTTATTGTTTACTACTTTCCTCAATTTTATTTATTTGTTTCAATTTTTGGTGGGCATCTCCCCCCATCACCAATAGACAATTATACATGATTTTGTCAGCAAGGAGGAGGAATTTTTGTGAGCATAAGGTGAGAGGATACCTTATTCTACTATGACATCCATAGAGAACATAAGAACTTTATGGGGTTCTCTTAAAAGAAATCTTAATATATAACATTTCTAAGGACTTAACTTATTTTTATTTTCTATTCGGTGTTTGATATTTGCGTAGGTTCCGACTAATTTAAATTTGTGTCATGTACAACTAATTAAACAGGAAAGTGGCGCTTCCTATAAAGATTATCTTTCTAATAAAGACTCAAATCTGATATCTCTAATTAAAAGTGAAAGAATCTTATTTGATCTACCCCACCACTACGACTTTTAACGGTTAAGGATTTAGCTTAATGTTACATAAAAGTTATAATTTATCTTGTGTACATTGATATAGCAAAAAAGTTTTTAAAAAGCTGACGTGAATCCACATGATCAAAGAGGAAAATAAAAGGTTTTATAAGACATAACATAAATTCACATGATACACGCATTACTATGCTCAACGATGAGATAGCCCAAGGGACAATATTATGTGAGACCTATTGGGGCAAATTGGACAACACATGTCATGAGTTTGCGTCATCACAATGAAATCCTACACAAAATCTAGCTCGAATAATAATAATTGAACTTTAGAGTGTCCATCCATATATTATTTTAAATACTTAAAGGTTATAATCGTGCGATAATGAGTCAAAAATGTTATTATAAGGTTACCAAAACCCTTGTATATTTTTGGAGGATAACGTAATCAAAGTCTTCTTAAGAACACATGAGAAAGCTTTAAACATACTATATTTTAATATGTTTGGTAACAAATAATGGAGACATAAATAGTGAACACACAGTACTATGATAAGAAAGAAACATTTATATTCAACCTAGAACTAATTAGAAGGACAAAATATATTAGTGCATATATATCCCAAAGTCTTCTAAAGTCCTTTGAGTGTATGTAAGTTTGACCTAGCTAGGAGCTAGCTAGAAATTAACCCTAAGGTGAAAGAAAGACATGTTAAAATTGACAAGCAAGTTCCATGGATGTCCTCAAAAGATGGAAATCCCACCAACTCTTAAAAAGATTTTAATTTGTATGTATATAATCGATTGTGGTGGGATAAATACGATTTTTCTATCTTCAACTGGAGTATCAGGAACAAAAATTGAAAATGAAAAGAATTATGTTAGAGTGGATTTCTTTTTTTTTTATGAGCCTTATGCGACAGAAATCTGATGAAAATATCGAGCAAGGGATAAGAAATCAAAAAAAAATTAGTTACACCAATAATGCAAAAAATAAATAAATTATACTAACAAGGTATTTTAAACTATACTATAAAAGGTACGTAGAAAGACTTATAAATCCCAATGGATAGAAGATATTGAACTCTGTACAACGTAGGGTTTAACATAATTAAACTAACACATCATACTTTTTATAGGAGTTATCTTTTTGAATCATAAAAAAATATGTAAGAAGAATATAGTGTTTGATCTTGAAAGCTAAGATTATCGAAGATCAAAACCAAAATGAGTCAACAGTTGATCATCGAATAAATTTAATGCTTAATAAATTTGAGTGTTGATATAGCTAAGAGTCGCATTTATGCATGGTGAATTCATTAGGTTATGAGGTTGTCACATTTCATTTATATCAGTGACGGCTCAAGCTAATTAGTGGCCTAAAGCCAAAAATAAATTGGAGGCCTAAATTTTAATTATTTATTTTAGATCTGAGATTCAAGTTATTTCTTTCTTTTTAATAAAAATAGTTTTATTTTTTTATGATCTTAAACTAAAGATATATATATATATATATATACACCAAATATTTTTTAATCTTGTGGTCTTAAACATATCATGTGGAAGTTACATTTAAAAATTGATCCATAAAAAAGAAACATTCTTTAATGTTTCGAAACAAACTTAAAAAACGACAAATAAATTAAAAAATATATAGTATACTTTTTTTTGTTAAAAAAGACTTATAATAATTTTATTATTACTAAAAAATTAGGCCCTTCGATTTTTTAGGCCTAAAGCATATGCCTTATTTTTAAAGGCATTGAGCCACCCCTGATCTATATCAATTTTTTTTATTTTTTTCTATTTTAAATACTATGAAATTCTTTTGAAAATCTGACTATTTACCACCTCTATAATAGAGATAAGATTAAAATTTATGTATGTTTTATTATTTTATAATTTTACATATAATATTGAGTATATTATTTTTTGCCCCCCTCCCCCAAAAAAGAAGGATTTTTAGTTTGAAGTCCACATGTAGGCATTTTTGTAGTGGAAGAAAAATGTCGAATAATGTTCATATTTTTGGACGGTCATAAAAAGAAAATGGGTCAAATATCAACATAATGTAGTTTCTTTGAAATGATGTTAATGGGGTGCAGCCAGAAGTTAGGGCCCGTTAATTCTATCTTATCTCAACTTTATGTCTGTTTTTATAATTATGATGTTCGAATCAATTTTTGTATATTTTAATTAATTTTATTAGATATTTAATATTTAAAAATAAGATATGTTATGTATAATTTCAAATAAAAAAATATTTTAACAATGTAAATATTCATTTCCTATCCTAATGATGTAGATAAATCTTAAAAGCATTCTAAACATGTTAATTAGAACAAATATGATGTTTGATTGAACCTATTATTTTTTACTCAATTCGATAATTTTTAGAGATAAGTGTCAAAAACACACCTAAACTAACCCATTTTTTTAGTTTCATACCTAAACTATTGAGAGTGTGAGTTTCATACCTAAACTATCACTTTTTAGTTTGAGAAACACACCTCAGTGGTGTGTGTAATACACTCTCTCTTTTATTTGAAAAAAATTGACACATGACATTCAACATGGATAAAATATTCCACCTTGACAAAAATTAAATAATAAACTATTAATATAATTAAAGATTAAAGTATTACTATCCATAAAAAAATAATTTTTTTTAAAAAATAAAATTTAAAATATTTTTCTTACCCCACTCCACCACCTCCTCCACGTACCCCTCCCCTCCCCCCCCCCGCAATCCCCCATCACTTTTTTTAAAAAGTTCTTATATAAATTATTTTAAAAAAATTCATACTTCATTATTTTTCTCATTTTGTGTTAGATATGTATGTATATATATTTTTAGAAAAAAAAATTCTACTAGTGTACCAATATAACATAAATAAGTAAAAAATTAAAAAATATCTTGCGGCGGCAAGTAAAAATATTTTTAATATGTATATATCTAACACAAAATGAGAACAAAAATTGAAAGCGGAGGGTTAGGTGGGGTGGGTATAATTTTATTTTTTAAAAAAATAAAATAATATCTAAATTAGTATTTGAGGAGGGAGGGGGGTAAAGTAAAAAAATTATAAAAGAAATTTAAACAAAAAAAAAACTGAAAAAATGGCCGGGGTAGGGTGGGGTGGGGTGTGGAGGCAGTGAGAGGAAGTAATGGAGTGGGGTAAGAAAAATATTTTACATTTTATTTTACAAAAGAAATATTATTTTTTTGGATAATAATTTTTAATTTTTAATTTTAATTAATATTAATAATATATTTAATTTTTGTCAAGGTTGAATGTTTTGTCCATATGAAGTGTGATGTGATATTTTTTTAAAATAAAAGAGAGAGTGTATTACACACACTATGATGAGAGTGGTATAAAAGAGAGAGGTGTGTTTCTCAAACTAAAAAGTGATAGTTTAGGTATGAAACTCACACTCTCAATAGTTTAGGTATGAAACTCAAAAAAATGATATAGTTTAGGTGTGTTTTTAAACTTATCTCTAATTTTTAACCATAAAATATATAATTATTAATGCGTGTGAGTTAAACATGATATTTTCGTGTCCCAAAACATGGTCAAAGACTTTGTTTTAGACTTAATTCATTGATCAAAACCACAACAACCAATCAAATACTCAAAACCAAGAAACATCCAAAAGTTGACTGACTAAAATGATTCATCTTTCAACTTGTGAGAGAAATCCCCAATGATGTTGAGGGGGGGCGGGGGTGAGGTCCACACGACAAAAATTAAATTTTATGAATTTCGAATTAATTAAGATAACAATATCAAATATCAGTAATTTGATTCTGAATTTAATATCTATATACATTTAATAAAGTTTTTAATACAAACATAAAATTGAACATGATCCTTAACTTGACTTCAGCGGACAACTATGTCCTTCAACTTTAAGTGTGTACAAGTAGACACTTAAACTTGTATAAAATTGAACAAGTAGACATACGTGTCCTACATGGCATAAAACATGTAGAATGCCACGTAGGACACAAAATTGCCATGTAGGACGAATGTGTCTATTTGTTTAATTTTATACAAGTTTAAGTGTCTGCTTGTGCACACCCAAAATTAAGAATCACATTTGTCAGCTAACACCAAATTAAAAATCATGTTTATGTATTATACTCTGAACTTACTAAATTCTATCGAAACTTACCCTTCAAAACTTAAATGGGGACGAATTTTTTTCTACCTCTTATTACATAAAAAGAGACTAAATGACGAGTGTGTGTTGTGGGTTGGGGGGGGAGGGGTAAGGGGATTGAATAATGGAAGCCAATACCACTTAGCCCACAATTATAGACTCCAAGTGAAGACACGTGGCAATGTCCCAATTCGCCACTTGTCATAGCATAAGTGGACAATCAATCCATCTTTCTTTATAATATACTTCAAAAGCCTTCAAAGCTAACTAACCCAATCTGATCTTTTTCATTTCCTATATAAACAACTTCTCATCAACCATAATCTTATTATATAACCAAAAAACAAGAAAAAATCCTCCTCTTCATCCTTTTTTCTTCATTCTTGAATTCATGAGAAAAAGAAGAATGACAACTATAACATATGATCCAAATTACAACAACCTTCAAAAAATCAAAGAATATCCTCAACATAACGTTTTATTAGAAGAAATTGAAGGTCTTATTAAAGTTTACAAAGATGGTCATGTTGAAAGACCTCAAATAGTACCAAATGTCACTAATAAATTACCTCTTGAACTTGGTGTTACCTCTAGTGATGTTGTAATTGATAGGTACACAAATATTTGGGCACGTTTATATGTTCCAAAAATATTATGTCAAGGAAATAAATTACCTATGTTAATTTATTTTCATGGTGGTGGATTTTGTGTTGGTTCATCATCTTGGATTTGTTACCATGAGTTCTTAGCTAAATTAGCATCAATTGCTAATTGTGTGATTATGTCTGTTAATTATCGATTAGCCCCCGAAAATCGTCTTCCATTGGCTTACGACGATGGGGTTAAGACGATTGTTTGGATAAGACAAAAAGTGCTTATTGGCTCTAATGAAGATTATTGGTGGTTAAATAAGGTTAATTTTTCTAATATTTATTTGGTTGGTGATAGTGCTGGTGGGAATATAGCTTATAACGTAGCTGTAATGCTTCGTTCGAAAATAGGTGACCTAAAGCCGATAACTTTAAAAGGTATTGTTTTAATACAACCTTTTTTTGGTGGAGAGTCAAGGACTTACTCCGAAAAATACACAATTCAGCCGCCACGGTCAGCGCTCACATTAGCGAGCGCTGACACATACTGGCGGCTGGCATTGCCCACGGGGGTTAATCGAGACTACCCGTGGTGCAATCCTATTGGGAAAGAGGGTGTAAATTTGGTGGATATAAGGAATATTCCTGGAATATTGGTGTGTATATCTGAATTAGATATTTTGAGAGATAGAAATTTGGAGTTTTGTGCTACTTTAAATAGAGTTAGTAATAAAAAGGTTGTTGAATATGTGATGTTTAAAGGTGTAGGCCATGCATTTCAAGTACTGAGCAAATCTCAAGTTGCACAAACAAGAACAACAGAGTTGATTGAACAAATTAAAGGTTTTATCAGTTGATTGATGACTACAATGTACAAAATAGAATCAAAGATTTAAGTTATATACACGAATAATTTATCGTTGTAACATGTCACTTATTGTTTTTATGAATTACTGGTCTATGTTTACGATGGAGGATAATATATGGTTTGTAACATGTAACTTATCGTTTTTTTAAGAATTTAATGGTCTATATTTACTATAGAGAATAATGTATGGTTTGTAACATGTCAATTTATCGTTTTTGTTGAATTACGATTTATGTTTACTATAGAGAATAATGTATGGTTTGTAACATGTCACTTATGTTTTTTAAGAATTACTATTCTATGTTTACTATAGAGAATAAGGTATGATTTGTAACGTCACTTGTCATTTTTTACGAATTACTGATCTATGTTTACTATAGAGATGGTTTGTAACATGTCACTTGTCATTTTTTATGAACTACTGGTCTATCTCATGATTTTTTATATTATGATATTATATCGTGATTTCATATCACAATTTCATATCGCAAGGCTAAACGGACTCTTAAACACTTACTTTAGTCTTAAAAAATTATAAATTTTATATTCAATAAAACATTTTCGTATAAACAATACGACAAGAAGGTTGGTCATAGTGAAGTGAAATGGCATTCGTGTGGGCTCGTGGACTTGTCCAGTAAGTATTAAGAGAAATTAATATTATTTTCTCTGTTGTATTTATTTTGGCATTATGTTAGTTCTTTTAAAATAAAAAGAAATGGAGTTTTATATTATTTTTCTGATAAATAGGGAAATTGTATAATCACACAATACGATAGAAGGGTATATGTTAAAACAAAATTATTTCAATAGTGCAACTTTTTGAAAATATGAACTTAAATAGAAGAGTATAAAGATCAAGAATTAAGGTAGAATTTTAGTAAGTAATTGAACGTTGTCTAGTTTTACTTATCACTATTGTTATAATTATTGCTCTAATATAATTTTATTATTTAATTAGTATTTAATTACTTATTATTTTCTTTGTTTCAATTATCATATTATTTGTTGTTGTTATTGCTCTCTTATTTTATTTTTAGCATGACTTTTTTAACGGTATATATATCTAGTGTAATTCCATATAAGTAAGATTTTGAGAAACAATAATGTTGGCAGGCCTTACCTTTACCTCATAGAGATAGAGATGGTATATGATAAATCCTCTTGGCTCAAAATAAAACATTTCCGGACAGTTTTGGAAAAAAAGAATACATAAATGAGGACAGTTATAACAAAAAAATAATGTGATAATTAAAAATTTTGCATGACTTCTTGACTAATATATTTCTTTTCATTATTTGATAGGGTTTACGGTTTACCTAAGCTGAAGATTTATCTAAAACAGATATCTACCTTCACAAGATAAGAATAAAATTACGTACATACCACTATTTTTGTATTCTATTTATAATTTATAATGTTACAACTGGATATGTCATTGTTGTTGTGTTTTGATTCTCTAGATCTAAACAAGTGGGAAAATGACATAAATAAGAAGACAAACACGAAAAGCACTTTAATTATTCATTGTAAAGATTATATATGTACATGAACCAGAAAACAATAATTGCCGTTCCAGAAACTCAAATTGAGACAAAATAAGAATTATTGATGAAAAAATGTCAGTTA
>JAJOOS010022671.1:0-10799 GCA_029582725.1 Solanum chiquidenum | reverse complement strand
ATCTTTTCATTTATTTATGATTTAGCTTCCGCATCAGTTTATTATCTTTAGTATGCTCATGATCATGCCAGCAGGGTTAGCTTGGGATCACTTGTGGTCCTAGGTCCCGTGTCCGCGTCTCGGGGGTAGTCTCGGGGCGTGACACACGGGGAATGGTAATAATGGTAGAGGATGTCCACAAGTTGGGCTATGAAGTAATCAGCGAGGCTGTGGAGGTAGAGGAAATGGTAATGCCGGCAGGGGTAAGGCTCAACCAGGTAGGGAAGTGGCTCGTCAAGATGATAGGGCTCAGTGGTATATATTTTCGAGCAAGAATGAGGCAGAGGCATCTGACGCAGTGATCACAGGTACTATACTTGTCTGTGACCAGATGGCTAATGTGTTATTTGATCCGGGTTCTACTTATTCTTATTTATCCGTGCGATTTTCCTCAAAATTTGATATGATTTGTGATATACTTGATTCCCCTATCCATGTTTCTACCCCAGTTGGAGAGTCAGTCATAGTTACCCATGTCTATCATTCTTGCCCTATTTTGTTTATGGGTTTTCAGACTTGGGCTGATTTGGTGATTTTGGATATGACTGACTTTGACATAATCTTAGGCATGACTTGGTTGTCCCCCTATTATGCTATGCTTAATTGTAATATTTAATGTCTGTAACTCTAGAAATTCTGGGAAGGGAAAAATTAGAGTGGGAAGAGGTGTACAAGCCTAAGCAAGCTAAGATCATATCCTCCATTCGGTTTAGAAAATTGGTTGGGCAGGGTTGTTTGGCTTATTTGGCTCATGTTAGGGATGTTGAGGTTGAGACTCCATCTATTGAGTCTATTCATGTGCTGTCGGAATTTAGAGAAGTTTTTCCTAATTACTTGCCTGGTATGCCTCCGGATAGAGATATAGATTTTTGCATTGATTTAGAGACTGGTACGCACCCCATTTCTATCCCTCCATATCGCATTGTTCCAGGAGAATTGAGAGAGCTTAAGGCTCAAATCCAAGAGCTTCTTGATAAGGGATTTATTCATCCTAGTGCTTCCCCATGGGGTGCCCCAATTTTGTTTGTTAAGAAAAAGGATGGTAGTATGAGAATGTGTATAGATTACTAGCAATTGAATAGGGTCCCTATTCGAAATAAGTATCCCTTGCCTCAAATAGATGATCTTCCTGACCAATTGCAAGGTGCATCAATTTTCTCTAAGATTTATTTAAGGTTTGGCTACCATCAATTGAAAATTTGGCCCGAGGATGTGCCCAAGACGGCGTTCAGAACCCACTATGGGCACTATGAGTTTTTGGTTATGTCTTTTGGTTTAACTAATGCACCTACAACTTTTATGAGTTTAATGAATGGGGTGTTCAAGCCATTTATTGATTCATTCGTCATAGTCTTTATTGATAATATTTTGGTCTATTCGAAAACTGAGGAAGAGCATGCTGACCATCTTCGTATTGTTCAGGGTATTCTTGGAAAACAAAGGTTGTATGCAAAATTTTCTAAGTGTGAATTTTGGTTGACTTCTGTTGCATTCTTGGGGCATGTAGTTTCGAAAGAAAGGGTAATGGTAGATCCTCAAAAGATTGAGGCGGTTAAGAATTGGGTTCTACCAAGTTCTGCGACTGAAGTTAGGAGTTTTGTGGGGATCGCTAGCTATTATCGTCGATTTGTGAAGAACTTTGCTTATATTGCCACCCACTTGACTAATTTGACCAAAAAAGAGATACCATTTGAATGGACTTAAAATGTGAGAAGAGCTTCCAAAAGCTCAAAATTCTTTTGACCACTGCACCTATTCTAGCATTACTGGTTGAAGGCAAAGATTTTATTGTTTATTGTGATGCTTAACATTATGGTTTGGGTGTTGTATTGATGCAGGATAAGAATATTATAGCTTATGCCTCACGTCAATTGAAGGTGCATGAGAGGAATTATCCAACACATGATTTAGAGTTGGCAGCGGTAGTGTTTGCTCTTAAGATCTAGCAACATTACCTCTATGGTGTTAAATGTGAGGTATTTACTGATCATCGTAGTTTGCAACATGTGTTCATTCAAAAGGATCTGAATTTGAAACTGCGAAGGTGGATGGATTTACTTAAAGATTATGATGTCACCATTCAATACCATCCGGGTAAGGCTAATATGGTGGCAGACGCTTTGAGTTGAAAATCGGTAAGTATGGGTAGTTTAGCTTGCTTGAGTGTAACCAAGCGACCTTTGGGTAAAGAAATTCAGACCTTGGAGTCGAAATTCATGCAGTTGGGCATCTCAGAAAGAGGCGGGGTGTTAGCTAGTATTGAAGTTAGGGACATATTCATTAAGGAGTTCAAGGCCAAACAATTTGAGGATAAGAATTTGGAGGAGCTTAGGTAGAAGACTGCGAATGGTAAGGCACAATAGACCACCCTTGATGCGGATGGTGTGCTCAATTTTAAAGGGAGAATATGTGTTCCTAGAGTAGATGACTTGATTGAGAAATTGTTGGCAGAGTCTCATGATTCACGATATTCTATTCATCCGGGTGTGACCAAGATGTATCGAGATTTGAAGCGAATTTATTGATGGCCGGGCATGAAGAAGGATATAGCGGAGTTTGTGGCGAAGTGTCCAAATTGTCAACAAATGAAGTATGAACATTAAAGACCTGCAGGTTTGCTTCAAAGAATGTCAATTCTGGAATGGAAGTGGGAAAGAATAGCCATGGATTTTCTGGTTGGTCTACCCAAGACTTTGGGGAAGTTTGATTCTATTTGGGTAGTGGTTGATAGATTGACCAAGTCAGCCCAACTTATTCCGGTAAGAATAGATTATAATGCTAAACAATTGGCTAAAGTTTACGTGAAAGAGATAGTGAGGTTGCATGGGTGCCCTTCTCTATCATCTCAGACCGTGGTACCCAATTCACATCTAAGTTTTGGAGGAAATTACATAATGAATTGGGCACACAACTCACTTTTAGTACAGCCTTCCATCCATAGAAAGACGGGCTGTCGGAGAGGACTATTCAAGTGTTAGAAGACATGTTGAGGGCATGTGTGCTTGATTTTGGAGGGAATTTGGATAAATTCATACCTTTGTGTGAGTTGTCCTATATTAATAGTTATCACTCCAGCATAAATATGGCACCATTTGAGGCACTCTATGGGAGGGGATGTAGATCACCCATAGGATGGTTTGAGGCAGGAGATGTGAAACCATTGGGGGTTGATTTAGTGAAGGATGCTCAATATAAGGTGAGGAGTATTTAAGCTAAGCTTCTAGCAGCCTAGAGTAGACAGAAGAAGTATGTGGATCATAAGGTGAGAGACATGGAGTTTCAAATCGGTGAGAATATTCTTCTTAAGGTATCACCCATGAAAGGGGTAATGAGATTTGGCAAGAAGGGAAAACTAAGTCCGTGATACATTGGTCCATTTGAGGTTCTCGAGTATGTAGGACCGGTAGCGTATAGATTGGCTTTACCTCCTAATCTATCGAAAGTTCATCCGGCATTTCATGTGTCCATGTTGAAGAGATATCATGGTGACATGGATTACATCATTAAGTGGAAGACAATAGTGTTAGACAAGGACCTCCAATATGAGGAGGAACCGATTGCAATTCTTGATCTTGATGTTCGCAAGTTGAGGACCAGGGAGATTAAGTCCGTGAAGGTTCAATGGAAGCATGGTCTAGTTGAGAAAGCTACTTGGGAAACCGAGAGGGATATGCGAGACAAATATCCACAATTGTTCGTCGATTCAGGTACTACTTTATTCCTTCCTTAGCCTCTGTTTCCTAATTTGTCACTTGGGAAAAAGTGATGGGTAAATTGGTGTCTATTATAGAGACCAGGTTCTGTCGTTATAGAGAAGCGAACGGGGGTAAATTTGGGGCCAAAATTTTTTTTCTTATTTTTTCCGCATTGTTTAGTTCGTTGTTAGACTTTTGTTGGAGTTTAGGGGAACTCCCTATTTCTTTCCTTAGTATTTTACTTGCTTCCGTAATTTAAATGTTTTAGTTTGGTTTAGTTGCTTGGTTTGGGTTGTAGTAGTGGTTCTCCCACCGGAGGGTTAGTGTGGGTGTCAATCATAACGGTCTGGGTTGTGACAAAAACTGATGGATTCGTAAAGCCAATATGTGATTGCAAGACATACATGTCCATTTCAACAAAAAGATCTTGAATTTTCTTTTTTTCCCATTCTTCTTTATCCGGGAGAAGAGGTTCCTTGTCTTCAAATCGAAATATTAACTACTTTATGTACTTGTATATTAATCAGAGTTATAGTTCTTAGACATCGAAACTCAAACAAATAATTTACTATCAACTCATTTAGGTATATTCACTGTGCCAAACTGACGAATCTATATGTCTTCTAAAGTTTTTTGGCCTAATAAGAAAATATCACCATAATTCGTTGTCGGCACTCAAACGTTGAATTAATTTATTCATTCATTCATCAAAAACAATCTTTATTAAAGGACCTTATACACAATTATTACCCCTTCATGAGAAGATTTTAATATAAAGAATTTGTTATCACCATTTCTACTCTAAGACCTCATTTGTTTGCACTTAATGGTGATCTGAATCTGAATGATTTAGACAATATGCCATTAGTTGTGTTTTTTTATTTAAAAATATCTTAATGGGTCTGAAAAGTTCTGAATGAATCAGATATGTAACCAATTCTTATTCTCATTCAAACTCTTTTAAAGACACTTTTATATTCAGGAAAAAAAATTGTGCTACAGATTTTTTTCTTCAAATAAAATAAACTTCAAGTCTCTTTCATTCTCCAGCTTTATTATTTATCGAAATTATTTTCCTTAAAATTTTAATTGTTGTTCTTACTACTTGTTTATCAAGAATTGATAAAATTTATTTTTAAAAAATTATTTGAGTAAAGTGCAAAGCAACTTCATAAATATGTGTTGTTTAAATCGGACTATGGTGCCTTTATAAATTTGTTTTAAATCATTTGAATGTATCATATTCATTATTTATTTTATAAAAGAGTACATGGGAAAACACATTATAGAACGCAGAGATATTTCACCTATTTATTTAAGATTAGTTTGTGTTGAATATTTGTTTTCAAAAAATGATGGCTAATTATTTTTCTAACAATTATTTTTATTTTTATAATTTATATATTTAATTCATGTAGTTCTATTTTATCAAACTTAAAATATTTATTTATAATTCAAATATCTTAACATTTATCAAAGAATGACATTTTTTCAAATATTTTGTTAATGTAATATTTAACTACTATTTTATTTGAATTATAATAATTATTGTGTTTGTATATATATATATACTAACTTAAAAGTATGAACTCTCTAACTTGAATGTTAAATTAGGCCAAAGCCATCGGTTGACCCCCTAAAGTTGGCACCAAGTTCACTTAGACACCTCAACCGAGCGATGTTCATTTTAGACACCTTATGTAGGGTCCCGCTATGTCATTTTGACACATTTTTGACAATTAGTTTTATGGAACGTGTGTATCGTATATATAGTATATGATGTTATAAAATAGAATTAATATTACTAAATTAAATCTTTTTAGTAAATAATTATAATTGAACGAACATAGAACAAGTGTTTTTGAATTATTAATACATATTGTCATAGAGTTACTTGTATTTTGAGATCAAAATGACCAGATATCATTGAAACATTTCAAAATACATTAAAAGTTTAAATATGAGAGAAAGTGACATTTCTTTAATAATATTATTTCTTACTTCACTCAATTTTGTAAACAAATATAACCAACAAAATAGAAAAAAATATCAATTCAAAAAATGTCGCCAATAGCCTTTCCTCTTGAGGTTATGAACATAAATGATGTACACTATTTAAGTACAAATTTTGTCTTAAATATTCATACTTGAAATTTAGTATGTGCATGACACTAATAAGGATTACCATAAGTATTTCAATATTTTATCTTTATTTATAACATATCTTTATTTATAACATATCTTTATTTATAACATATCTTTTACAAAATATTATTACTCAATTAATATTTGAGTAAGGCTATCATAGAGAGGTAATTTTACCAAAAAAGTGTACTTGGTTGTTATCATGAATGATGGTTATATATATTTCAGTAGAATAATTTAATTTTGATATATGAATAACATCACCTATGGTGAAAAATATTTCATTTCATTAAGTTTCTACCTTATCTTTGTGGAATTGTAGTCTTCTCTTTCTTTCTGCCACATGCTTATCATATAGTTGTTGTCTAATGAAAGTATCTAGTATCTTTTAGAAGTTGTATCATGATATAAAATATTTAAATTTTTCAATAATAAAAATTAATAGATGATAAAATTTAAAGTATTAATTATATAATCATTAATTTGATTTTAGATCATTTTATGATAAATCACTATTTTTTTATCTATTTTTATATAGATAGCAAGGAGTGTATCTTGTGATATAAATTAAAAATATATGGAACAATACATAGCCAATGAAGAAGGAAGACGAAAATATATGTTCATGCTATATTCACTCTAGTGTTCCATTTCATTTAAATCTCTTGCCACCAACACTTTACTTTCTCCATTCATTTGTCCATACATATCCATTAAAAAATAATTGTTATCATTGATCTGTTATCATATTAAAAGTAAAAGTGAAAATTTATTTTTGAAATAGTGAATTTTACATCAAAACTAATAATTCAATGGACTACGTTTGAGGGAAAAGAATAAAAAATAAAAAAATTAAGAAGAAATATCTTACTCGAATCATATGCCTTTTTTCATATTTGTTTTATATTATTGTCTCTCCCACAACTTTTCGTCACTGTTAAATCATGAAAATTGTAAGAAAAAATACGAGTGTGAATTGATGAATGATTTTCTATAATTTTTTCACGAACTCTTTCTGATGAGGTACCTTGAATTTCAAACTTGATCAATTTTTGCAAATAACACTTGAAAAAAGTCACAACCCTTTGAAAAAGGTACAACTCATCAGAAAAGGCACAACACTTTAGAAAAGTACAACCCTTTGAAAAAATCACAACCCTTCGAAAAAGTCACAACTCTTTCGAAAAGTCACAACTCATTGAAAAAGTCAAAATCTTTTAATTTGGAAAGGTATCTACTTTCAATATAATACAATTAAGTAAATTAATAAATAAAATAAATTGAGTATTTTTAATTGGGGTATTATAGTAATTCAACATTCAAGTTTTGGAGTTCATGCTTTAAAGGTAGTATAGATAGATATAGATAGATAGATATAAATAGAATAGATATAGATAAGCAAAAGAGTGGAGAGTGTAATACACTAATTAATGACGTGGCAAACAACCAATTAAATAATTACATGTGTAATTTTAAGTTAAAAATTATTTAAAATATATTTAGTAAATAAAATAAAATTATTATTCTAAAAAAATCAACGGAAAAGGGTTTGAAATATACTTCAACTTTGACCGAAATTGTTGTTACGAAACAAAACTTTATGGATAACCTTTTACCCCCTGCACTTTTTAATAATGTATTTTAAAGGTATATATGTGCCCACGTGGACACATTACTATTTATAATGATGTCATATTTATGGTATCCACGTGGGTACATATATACCTTTAAAATACACTATTAAATAGTATAGGGGTGTAAAAGGTCCCTTTCAAAGTTTGGTATTGTTACAACAATTTCGGTCAAAGTTAAGATATATTTCAGACCTTTTTCCCAAGGTAGTTGTCTTCTCTACTACACCCAATATTTTTTTTATATTTTTTAACAGAGAAGGGTCTAAAATGCCCCTCAAATTTTTGAATATGTAACACCCCGTATACGAATCAGACCAAAAATGTAGATTTTGAGAAGTTATAGGTGCAACCCACGGTGGCCATCCACGGACCATAGGTTAGACCACGGCCCGTGCTGCTGGTCCGTGGTTCACCACTGCAACCCCTCCCCAAACCCAACTCAGAAAATCGGCTAAGTCTCGACCCACAGATAGACCCACGGTCCGTAGGTCAAACCACGGTCCGTGGATCGAGGCCCCCTTTACCCAGCCTCTGATGCAAACGACGGCCGACCAGCACGGACCGTCGTTCGATCCACGGTCTGTAGGTCTAACCATAGGTGAAGGTCAGCAGCCAACTAGGGGGAAATTGTTGATTGGGTCAACTTGAAATGGTCATAACTCTTAGAACAAAAGGAATTATGTGTCCCATGGCCTATGATATGATAGATAATTGAATTCTCTTTCTAACACCATCGAGTTTGCTAAAATCCAACCTCCGAGTGAACAATTATGCTCATTTTAGTGAAGCCCTGTTGGGAAGACTTGACCTATGACCCCAATATACGGACCGTAGATTGACCTACAACCCGTAGGTCCCGTCCGTCAATCACTCCGACAACATTTAAGTCAGGGGTCTTTTCGTCTTTTCCTATTTCACCCTAAATTATGAGGTTTTAGTCAGTTTAAGCTAGAAACATAACTAGAATTTATCTAAGTCAAAACATTTATCAAAACATAGAAAAACTAGAGTGTAAGAGGAGAAGAGAAGTCAAAAACCCTAGTTTAAGAACGCAAGGTTCCATCAGTTCCAGCCCCGAAATCTAAGGATTTCTCCGTGGAATTCGTCACCAGGTATGTGGGATTTCACTAGTGGGTTCCTGTCATCCATTAGGTCCCTAGTTTTCAGTTAGTTTCTTGATTCTTTTATTATGACTAGACCTAGGGTTTCTTGAATGTTATAATTATTGGGTTCTTAGCTGTTAGAATGATCCAAATCAGATTAGTATGTTAATATTCAACCTATTGCATTAATGTCAGAACCCTAGCTATGTATTTCTTTTGTTCTTGAATTACACATGCTAGGTTAGATATTTCAGTTATTCAGTTATTAATGCATCAATATCAGTTTAATTGTTGCATTCTCTGTTTGCATGTTCAGTTCGAGCTATCCAATAACTTACATAAATTCAGTCATAATGTGTTAATTTCTTAATCCATTGGGAGTAGCATAATATCGAGTTGGACTAGGGTTCAGCGTACCCAAATAGTCCTAGAACTACTGACCACGTAGGTTGTATGTCCCCTCTGTGGGCATCATTTCAGTGATCACGCCAGGATGCCTCTATACCTCTGGCAGGGTATATTGGGTCCTCTCGATGGGGCGTATACATCGGACTCCACATTTAGCTCATGTGGTTTTATTATCCGTTATTAGTAGCAGTTCAGTCAGATCCTATTACATTGACCATTTATCAGTATATCCAATATTCAGTTTCAGCATGTCACAAATTGGTCACTACATTCAGTTATCTCAACATTCAGTATCTATATCATGTTCAGATTATGTCAGTGCTTATTTGCTTTATTCAGTTATATGTTATTTTAGTTGTATTCTATCATGCATGCTCAGTACCTTTCAAGTACTAACGCATACTCTGCGCTACATCTTCTCGTGATGTAGGTTCAGGTTCTCAGCATCCAAATCACGCTTTGATCGGTTCTCGATCTCTAGTTCAGCTGAATCAGTGGTGAGTCCTCATTCTCCAAGGACAATAGTCATGAGTTTCTTTTCTCAGTATTTTTAGTCCTTTAGTTTCAGTTTTGCTAGACTTAGCTGGAGCCTGTCCCAGCATTTCTAGTCAGTTAGAGGCTATTTTCAGACATAGATAGATTTAGCTTAGTATTGAGTTAATATCTTCCTTTATTAAACTCATCAGTTTTCATTTATCTCAGTTATAGTATATGGGTATTCCCCATCATTTTAGATTTATTTATGATTATAGCTTCCGCACAGTTTCTATTATTCAGTTTATCTTTAGTATGATCATGATCATGCCAGTACGGTTAGCTTGGGATCACTTGTGGTCCTAGGTCCCGTGTCCGCATCTCGGGGGTAGCTCGGGAAGTGAAAAGCCGCACTCGGTAGAGTCATTTTCATGGATGTGTAGTGCGCTAATGAATGGGAGGCTACAAAGTATCTTAGGAAAAATCTTCATTTTCTTGTTACTCTTATAGTGCGTAACGTATGATCTAATTCCATTCTAAGAATATGCGTAAGGTATGATCTAATTCCATTCTAACTCGACATTCTACGTTTCAGATCATGCCTCCTCATAGAGCTAACGCCAGGAATGTGAATGCCAGGAATGCAAATCTAGTCCCTAAGCCATCCAAATGTTGGCTCAGACTGTAGCGACCCTTTCGAAAGGATACTACCCCTTAAACAAGAAATCTAATTAAATACTTGCGACATTTAAAAGCAGTTAACTATGGCCATATTTATTTTAATCTAGTAGAGGGATTAGATGCATAATGACCCCCGAAAAGTAATTTAAGCAAATAACTGACGAGTTTTTCATGTATATATATTATCCTCACCCTCAAGGATGAAATAACAAGAATATTACAAGCTTCCGAGTACCGAAATCAGCCTGCTCATGCTTCACACAAACATTCATAAAGTAATAGTAGATTTAGGATATTCCAAGACTTGGGTTTACACACCCCAAAAAATAAAAACAAAAAAAAAACATATAGCGATACTTATATTACAACCCATGGTGACATGACCAAATCAGCCCTCAAATTCTCATGTAAATATACAAAACATAGATCATGTACAAGTCCTAAGGTTTATACAAAATATATATGCCTATATGCAAATGTGATCTTCCTTAAAGCTTTCAAAATCTCCATCTTCAATGGCCTACTTCAAGCATCCTCTCGAACATTCCCTACGATAGAAACAACTATCGCTAAGCATATAGCTTAGTGGTGTAAAAACTATAGGTTCGGAGCCCTCAAAT
>JAJOOS010022665.1:0-12191 GCA_029582725.1 Solanum chiquidenum | reverse complement strand
ATATATATAAATAGATACATAAAATTAATACTAGATACGTATAACAAATACATGAAATTAATGTTAGATACTTCTATGATACATATGAGTGTACTTGTATGACACTCATGTATCTAAGTGTTTAGTTTGTTGGATACATCATATATTGATAATAGATACATCAAATTAATGAATTTATTATTTTAAGAGTAATAATTTGAAATTAATCAAATTACATTACCAAGATATACATGTTTTTATCTTATATTAATAATATTAATGAATTTACTATATTTCAAAGAATAATAAAATTAAATTAATTATCTATGTATTTTGAAAATCCTCAATTACTCGTCTAATTAAGGAAATCAGTTACAACCAATTAATTTAAATAAATAAATTTTGTATCTAAATTTTAAAATTCGGCAAATACATGTATCTCATGGATTCAAATTCATGTATCCTAAGCATGAAATAATGTAGAGAAAGTAATATTTGAAAATCTTAGTAATTAAGACTCAAACTAGTAGGATTTATGTGGTTTGCCAAAATTTAAATTCTATTTTCCTTCATACCAAACACATCTAGATGTAAAATTAAATGTGATTCCACAAGGAGCATTTCGTAGGACTTAGGCCACACGTACTAAGTCATTTACTCTAATTTAACATGTGGAAATTTAAGCAGATAAATATATCGAGAAATTAAAATCTCTTCGCTATTCTCAAAATAAATAAAATAAATTATTTTTTTTCAGCTTACGTATAAAAAAATTATTTAAATAAAACCATAAATTAAAAAAAAAGACCTTTTTTTTTACAAAATCAATTCTCTCCAAATATTTCTTAATTAATATTGGATTCCTATTGAAATGAATATCAGCAGCATCTTAATTCTGATATATAGTCAATGTTAGTTATACCTAACATTGAATTAATTTGATTCGACAACACGAATTTAATTCATTTAAAAAGTGGCAATTGATAGGTTTGGATTAACCAATGGAAAGGAAAATTTTTATTGGCCTTTTCTGTACATGGAAGGCAGTTAAATAAAGATTAAAATATATATCATGATTAGATAG
This sequence comes from Solanum chiquidenum, assembly GCA_029582725.1. Taxonomy (NCBI): domain Eukaryota; kingdom Viridiplantae; phylum Streptophyta; class Magnoliopsida; order Solanales; family Solanaceae; genus Solanum; species Solanum chiquidenum. The sequence continues at coordinate 11,128 of JAJOOS010022665.1, read as the reverse complement.
ATGGTTATGGTTAAAAAAATAAATCGAACCGCAATTCGAATCAAACTGATTAAAAAAATTGATATTTGGTTATGTTTGGTTTTAAATTTTGAAAACCGATACTATATGGTTTGGTTTGGTTTTGGTTTTACTAAAAAACAACCGGAAAATAACCAAACCGAACCGATAAATTAGATATATAAATTTTATAATTATTTATATATTATTCATAAATTGCAGGGCCCAATCATAGTCAAAAGCGGAAAAGAGAGGATTTGCAAGAAAAAGTCGAATAGACTGATAAAATATAAATATTTTGTTAAATTTTAATTAACTTGAGTCTTTAACTTTACTATTTTCTCAAGCACAACATTTTAGCCCAACTATAACAATCCTAAGTCGAGTCCATCAGAATCCATTTTAGTCTTTACCTACCCTACTTCACATAAAATAGTCACACTTTTTCTTAATTGAATTACTTTGTTCGTGTAATGATAACTCTAGTATTGCTTAATTGAACCGATAATAACTTTTCTGTGGATTGTTTATGTACTAGGTGTTTGTGTCTATCGAGATACGTACATCCTAAAAAAATTATTACTTTCAAACCGAATAAACAGAAACACTCATCCAAACCGTCAATAACCAAACCGACGGTTATTTTTTTCGTTTGATTTGGTTTGATTTTAGAAATTTAAAAAACCAATTAGATTGATTTGATTTTGATTTTAATCATTAACAAATCTAAACCGAACCACGAACACCTCTAATCATGATATATATATATGATTTTTTCTGTACTGGTCTACCTAACAAGGGAATGTAAACTTGAAAAATTCAATTTTCTTCCCAGGTAAAAGACTAATATAATGTTACTTCTTGAGTCCATTTTAATATAATGCTGTTTGATGTATTTTCAGAAAATATAATATTTTTTTACATGTCAGACAAATATATATATATAAAAAAGAAACAGTAGTGGTAAGAGTTATATATATTTAACTGACGTACGTCTGTCGATTTTTTTAAAAAAAAATTATTATATCTTTTATAATCTCTTGATATTTTTAGGTAAAAAATCATCAATAGAAGTACGTCAATTTTCTTGGAAAAGTCATTGACAAACTGATGAAAATTTTCAATTTTGTCTATCGATTTTAGTCCGTTGGTTTTTTTCCATCAATATCGCATATGAACAATGTGTCCATCAAATTAATTTTAAGAATATGAATTCTGTCAACGTAACAAAAAAGTTGTGATGCAAACAGCACATAAAATACAGTAAATAAAGACGAAGTGTAACTTCAAATAATTGAAGAGTGTGCTCTCTTCTGCTCGTTTTACTTGTCGTTTTTATTAAAAATAAATAATTTTAAATAATATTATTTTAAAAAGTTAAGATATAATTAATTATTAATATTCACTTTTATCTTTACTCAATAAAATATAGGAAGAGATTAATACAATTTAAAAAATAGTGTTAAATTGAAATTCAAAAAAATAAAAATAATTAATCAAATTATATTTTACTGAGGGGCGTAATATAACATGACAAACAAAATAATGGAAGTATACTATAGTAGAGATGGTGATGTTTAATAAACTTTAGTAAAGACAAGACAACTAATGGTGTAAAAAAACAGGGCCGACTCAATAATATTGGGGGTATAAAGCGAAATTCAAGAGAGGGGGCTTAATATTTTGTTTTTTTCACATATATACTTTTATTTTAAATCTACTTTTCTAGCTATTCTAAATGCGAAGTCATTAATTAAGTACTGATTTATAATCAATTTGTTTTAATAATTCCTTTTTGAATGATAATATTGATAGTTCATTCAATATCTCTTGAGACATTGTTGATCTTAAAGAAGATTTAATCAATTTTAATTTCGAAAAAACTTCTTTCAGCTGAGGCAACAGTTACATGAACTGTTAACATTATTCTATAAGCAATATGTGTATTTTAGAAAAGAATTTGTTTGATTGAGCATTTTCATTAGATCATTATCTTCTACTTGTATTATTTTTCTAACACTTTTAATTCAAAAAATAACTCTAAACCATCAATATCAGAATAACTATTATGTGTTAAAGAAAGTTCAAGTTTAAGACAATATTTTTTAAAATTCTAATCATCTAGTGATCTCAATATTTTACCACTAAATAAGAAATTAAAAATATTTTCATATGCTTCAATTGGTTCAAATCTATTTTGAAGTGAAAAAGTAGTCTGATCTACTCTACATACATAAAGTAATCAACTCTAAAAGATTCTTCAAGGGACTTTGTGATGTCGTTATCCATATTTTCATCAAATTGTTCTTTACGAAATTCAGATTTATATTCATCTCATATGCAATTTTCTTAGTAGAAATCATAGCACTCATAATACATATAATATATTTTTTTTAATAAAATAACATATACAACTAATTATTATTTTTTAAAATAGGGGCCCCAAAAAATATGGGACCCCAATCAATAACTTTAGTGTCCTAGGAGTTAAGACGGCCCTGACAAAAAATAGGGCCCCTTATAATTAATTTTTGTAACTCTAGGAGGAGAAACTATTGGTACCACATTTCTACTAAAAAATAGGAAAGTAGTGGATATATATTATTCGATGAATTAGTTTATTAATAAAGTAATGTATTGTATTGTATTTATATACATATTATAATTAAGTTTTAATTGATATTTGTAGATTTGACTATATTTTTTCAAAAAAATAAAATGAAATTTGAAGTGACTTATAATTCATTAAATATTTAATATAACTTAGGCATTTATGTACAAATTAATCTTGACAAAGTAATAAAACTATCTCTGATAGTTAGTCTATTCCCATTCATCGGTCGGTGAAAGCAATTTAAAAAAAATATATTTGGTGTTCCTCTCATCAATCGTCCGAATTTACACCATATATATATATATCAATAAATTATGATTTTAAAGGTCATTCATTACGAAAAGACTCTTTTTTTTAGTGAATATGTGGAAGTACACCATAATTATATGAAATAATTATATTTAATACAAAATATATATTATTTTATACATATATTATAAATTAAATGATAGGATAATTCAAGTATGTAACCCCCAAAAGAAAAGAAAAAAACTGTCGGCAATTTGCTCCTAAAGCAAAATATAAAAACAAAACTGTTGTCAATTTGATTCAGGCAAAATTATTTGAAGAATAAATAAATAAATTAAAGTAAATATATTGCATGCATCTTTATGGACTTATTACTATCACTTATAAGTAGTTATTAAAAGGGAAAAGGGTCAAAAATACCCCTTAACTTTAGTTTATTAGTTGAATATACCACTGCCGTTAAAATGAAGTTAGTTTTGCCCCTGCCGTTTCTAATTTCACCATATATACCCCTCATTTGACGGAAAGCCCCAAATAAACTCAAATTGACCCAAATTTTAAAAAAAAGACCCATTTCCCATTTTAAACCCAATGCCCCAACCCATCTATCTTTTAACCTGTATAAACCATTCAATTAGTGTTGTATGCATCTCCTTTGCAACTTTGATGGTTTGTTTTCATTGTTGGATCCCATTTCCAGATTAAAAGACCAAAATGAATTATAGTATACTACTTAAGCTTCACACTCCAAAAATAAGTTACTAAATGAGAATTGGTAAATGGAAATGGGTAAAAGGGAATGGGTTCTATCTCCGCTCTCGGGAAAAATCCGCCTCCGCCGTGAACCACCGTACAAACTCTCCCAAATCACCGGGAAATCCAAAGTCATCGATCACCAAAACAATCACAAAAGCTGCAAGAAAATCACAGGAGTCTTCACTGAAACTGACGAAATCGCACTCCTCAAAACCCTTTCACAATCCCCAAACAACAACGACCTCCGTACCGGAAACTTCACCTATGCGCAGATCGCGTATAAACTGAAGAAACTGAAAGAGAAGTACCACAAGTTCGCTAGATCCAAATCCCAAATCAAAACTCCACACGACTGCGAGATTTACGAAATTGGGCGAAAGATTTCGAAATGCAACTAAGGGAAATGAATTATTAGTAGTAGAAGAAGAAGATCACGATGAAGATGAAGATGATGTGAATTTGGAGGATTTTTCATTTTTGGTGATGAAATGACGACGATTTTTCAGCGAAATGAGTATTGCATAAAGGTTAAGGAGATTGGGGAAGAAGAAATTGATGGAGATGAATGAGAAATGGATGGGTAAATGGGAACGGGTTATACGGGTTAAAAGATAGAGGGATCGGGGCATTAGGTTTAAAATGGGAAATGGGTCTTTTTTTTAAAATTCGGGTTAATTTGAATTAATTTGGGGCTTTCCGTCAAATGAGGGGTATATATGGTGAAATTAGTAACAGCAGGGGCAAAACTAACTTCGTTTTAACGGCAGGGGTATAATCAACTAATAAACTAAAGTTGAGGGGTATTTTTGACCCTTTTCCCTTTATAAAATGATTTAAAATTTTTGTTTCTCTATCTCATTTCCCTAAGAATACATTTTGAATTCAATATTATACATTGTTATGAATTCGGCAATTGTTATTTTAAAACAATTATAATACATTTCAAAAAAATAGAAATTAATTTGAATAGTACTTGAATGTTTGATATTTATAAATTTTCTTGGATACTGCCACTTACAATACATTTATAAGACATATTGCAGAAATACTCCCTTCATAGTAATACCAACAACTTGTAACACATATATAATACATATTTTATTCATGAACATTATATTTATAATTGAAATAATTACACTCTATTGTAGCCCATAAAATTATTTTACATAATTTAGTCAAGGTTTTCAGTGCTCACTTGAATTGGCCCAATAAAAGGAGTTTGAGGGACCTAGAGAAATGGCATGGGGCCACAACCCCATCCCGACCTCCAAAAAATTCATACTAAGGGTGTATTTGGTATAAAGGAAAATGTTTTCTAGTGTTTTATAAGTATAAGCAAAAAAATATTATCCCGAAAGCATTTATATGTTATCTAAAAAAGCTCTCTGGAGGGAGGATGAGATAGGATGGAAAGTGAGAGTTCGAGGTGGGGTTGGAGGGATTTGGCAGGGGGTGGAGGTACCCTTGCCTGATGGGTGTCAAGCGACACCTTTTTGTCAGAAAATTATGTTGTATTAATGTTAACACATTTTGACACAAGGCAAAAAGTTAGTGCAATGGTTATGGGATTACAAAAGCTTTCAATTGTTGGCTGCTTTTTTCTTCATTTTTTTTCTTGTGGTTACTACTTTATATTTTGACACCCCTAAATAAAAGTTTTGGATCCGTCACTAATATTTGATGGGTGAGAGGAGACAATAAATTTGGATGTCAGTCATGCAAATTATTTTCCCTACTTTCGTTAGGGAAGACATTTTTCCTCATTTTAAGAAACTGGTTTTCTAAAGAAAATATTTCCAAACATTTTGATCAACCAAATATGAGAAGATTGAAAAGCATGTTATTTTCCTCTGTACCAAACAAACCCTAAGGGGTCGTTTGGTAGGCCGTATTAAAATAAATAGTCCATGTATTATGTATGATATTATTTAGTACTATGTTTGGTAGTAATTTGGACCTATGTATAACTAATCCATGGATTAGTTATACCTCCTATATGGTATTATAGGATGTATTACTAATACTTTCCATTTGGAGGGATTAGTAATACATAGGTTATAATACCATCGGATAAGTCTATGTAAAGACAAAAATATCCCTCAAATTATTTTAATTATTTTCTTGATTTTATGATTTATATTTGTATTAGTAAATTTATTTGAATAAATTAGCTTACAAATTATTTAGAGAAAGTTGTTTGTTACTAAATACTTCAAATACAATTTAATACAATATTTAAAATGTGAGTTGTTTAACACTAACTAATTAAAAGGGTAAATATATCACCACATGATGTTTGTGATCTTAATTGAATGTGTGTGTGTGTATATATATATATGTGTGTGTGTGTGTGTGGTTTTCTAATTATTTGTATTTTGAACAATTTATAAAATTGCATACATATTAAAACTACAACTTGCAATTTTATGTGTAAATGTAGATGTTTTATTCAATTTTAAAAGTTGATAGTTTATCTTTCTTTTTTTAATTGAAAATTGACATTTTGTAAGTAATCAATACTAAGATGACAATTATTTATCCTCAAATAATTTAAGTGAAAAAAAAGAGAGGTAACCATGACAACAAAATTGTTCTTCTCATAGCTAGTTAGAAGGCCATAAAAAAATAATATTGTCCGGCAATTATTTACCTTAACTCAATTACATAATAATTCAAGGGTATAATTGGAAAGAAGTTTTTTATAAAGTTTCAATCAAACATAAGATAAGGTGGGAACAATGAACCAAACATTTGATAAAAATAAACCCTGCATTATTCATCTTTGTACCAAAACGACCCCTAAGAGTCAAATGATAAATTTGATAAGATGAATCCAACGCGACAATAATTCTTTCAGAAATTCCATTCATAGCTCTAAAATATCGCAAATTACAGACGTGATCACTCTAGCAAATTTCCAAGAGCAAACTACTAACAATATTATTCATGGTGTCTCACTTATTAGGGATGATAGATCATTACTAGTCTTCAAGATATCTTGTGCTTCTAAGCTTCATTAGAATTCTTCTTTTTTGTGTAATTCTGCCTTGGCTTATTCTAGATTGGACCAAGTCACTACCTTACATGGTTCATTCACTTGCTTCATACTCCTATTTCGTACAAATCATTTAGCTGCCAGTTTACTTTGTCAATCATCAAAACACATCAATTTCAACAATCTATTTTTCTTTTACTAACAATTTCATTATTATTTCTTTTCTTTTTCATTCCACCTTGACGCCAAAAAATTTCAAGATTTTGGTGTCCAAAATATTTTCTGACTTTAGCCTGCAAAAACTTCAATAGAAATCGAAAAAATCACCAAAGCATTCCAAGCCAACCAAATCAACAGAACTGTCTCGATCATAAGACCGATAAAGAAATTGCTTGAGGCTCCAAAATATTTTAGGATCCCTAATTTACTATGTAAATATATATATACTAAATGTTTATTGTATTTAATATGGATCGGAGCTTCTTGTAATAATTCAGAAATGAAAGTGTTTAGTTAATTGTATCATCCTTTCTGAGTGGCTACCTATGTTGTTGATGTATTTATATCTTAGCGAATATCATGAATCCATATTATTATTCTTACATTTACCTTTTTTATTCTCCTTCCTAATTTTATTCTCTCATTATTGAATATTCTAAATTCTACTAAACGATAATTTTTTTTGCATTATACAAAATCTTTTGTTGCGTGTTTATGAAAATATGAAAAGAAAATCTTAGTGTATTCTTTAAATTTCAAGCACCGCAACAAATTAATACTATTTTAATATCATTGTATGAGCTTATCAAATTCAACCAACTATTTCAATATCATTATATAAACTTTTTAAAATTTTGAGTCAATTTTTATTATTCTAACTTTATATTATATTTTTTTCATTAAAAATTTCATTGTTTACATTCTTACTTTATAAGATTTTCGTACATCCTACCTTCTCGAAACTTCACTTGTAGGACTACATTGAATATGATATAATTATTCAATTAATATATGAAAACTAAAAAAAAAAGGTCTCACTATAAAGTTTGACTTTAGGCCTCCAAACTTGTTGAGACGGCCCTGTTAAATCAATCAAACAAAATTTAAATTATCTTTGGTTTGATTTTATTTAAACATTTAGAAAATTGACTTAATTAGTTTGATTTTCATGTCTAGACAAACATCAACAACCAAAATGAAGCAAAGGAAGTACATTTTTTAAAATTATTTTCTTGCTAGAAGATGTGCATCTTTAATTTCTCTCTAGATCTTATTAATGTATAAATAAGATAGAATAAGTTTGCGTATACACTAGTCTCTCCAAATTTTATTTGTTGGAATACTTTAAATATATTATTATTGTTGTAAGAAATAATATAATTTATACGAGATAACACACGTCAAATACAATTGTGTCAGACTTATAAATGAAGTGTTTAACTTTTATGCTCTCGTAATTATTCATATTATTAGGTCATCTAAAAACACTCCATCTAGGTGAGCTCGCTCGCAACGTCGATTTGAATATATAAAAGGAAGGTTGAAGTTGGTAATAATGAATGTAAAAATCCAATAGTGAATAGTAATAATGTAAAAAATATATCATAATATAGAAGTGATTAAAGTTGTTATAATTTATTATTAATTATAAAAGTAGTGAAACTTCAAAAAGAAGGTGATTCAAAGAGTTTAAAGGGTAAAGCGTAGTTTTCTGAGTGATTTATGAAAAAAAGAGAGGACTATGTCAACTTGACATTCCCCTCTTCACATTTGTCTATTTCTCCAACTAACTCTCAAAACTTGTTGTCTTGTGCTTTCTCCTGTATGCAACAAAAAATATTATTCTTTCTCCCACCTTTCTTTTGGCTTCAAAACTACATAAAAAGGTAGCATTCTTTCATTTGTAGGAGCCCTTTGAGAGGGCGCGCACCTGCAAGTGCGCGCACCAGAAAAAAAACAAAAAAGTTTAAAAAAATAAAGAAGACAGTGTCTCTTCTCTATGCAATCATGGCATCACAAATAACACAAAAAAACTACAAAAACAAAAACAAAAACAAAAACAAACATGTCCTCCTCCTTGTTATCATCATGTGTTCATTAGCATTTGTGACAGAGGGAAAATTATCAGAGCCTGAGGTTCTTCTCAAGTTTCGTCAATCATTAAAGTTCGATGGAGATCCCTTCTCGACGTGGGATATTAATGTACCACCTTGCATCAAAGAGAACAATAAGCCTAAATGGAACAATCTATTTTGTGAAAGTGGAAAGGTTTATGGTTTGAATCTTGAAAATCTTGGGTTAAGTGGTACCATTGATTTGGACATACTTAAAGACTTGCCAAATTTGAGAACCATAAGTGTTTTCAAAAATAAATTTGAAGGTTCCTTACCAATGTTAAATAAATTGCCTGCATTAAAGAGTGCTTATTTCTCAAATAACAAGTTTTCTGGTCCAATTGATCAAAAGATATTTGAAGGGATGAATTCATTAAAGAAACTTCACCTAGCAAATAATGAATTTACAGGACCACTCCCTCCTATTTTTGGTGATATGCCAAATCTAAGGGAGTTGAATATTCAAAACAATAAGTTTGAGGGTCCAATTCCTCCTTCCTATTCACATCTATATTTTCCTGCTTATGATGGTATACCTCTTCTCTCCTCCCTCTTTTCCATTTTTATATTTCCATCATCATTTGTGTCCAATGTATTAACACTTTTTGTTTATGATTAGAGATATATACCATGCTTGTCTTCCAATCCTAGATCATCATCATGTTCTTTTAATTTCATAACCAAACAATTATTCTTATTGTTTTCAGCAAGATTTAAAAAAAAAAGTAATTGCATCATATCATTGGCTACATAATAAACAAAAGTTGTACATAGAACTATTCAAATTGTTTCTGAATTGTTGTACTCCCTCTGTCCCAATTTATGTGACACATTTCGCTTTTTGAGAGTCAAACGGTTTAAGTTTGACCGAGAATTTGCTCATGGAATCTTCAAAATTTTTAAAATAAAATTTATATATTTGTAAACTACATTAAAAGTACTATAAGTCCCAATAATTGATAATTCAAAATATTTAAAAGATATATGAAAAATTTACGGTAAAAAATAGACCTGTTTGAATCTCATAATCTGAAATGTGTCACATAAATTGGAATAGAGGGAGTATCTCTTTAGAATTATAAAAGAATTGTCTTAATGGAAACCAACAACACTTTTTTTTTTCCTAAAAAAAAAATTGATAGACAATCCTCTCTTCTTCTTTCAAGTTCTTGTGAAAGGATTTCATAGAATATTCTTCCTAAAAATCATGAACAAACTTCTGTAATACGTACGCGATTTTAGACTATGGCTTAATATGATGAACGTAGTTCGTCTTTATATGTGATTACATCTGTTTGACTAGTGAAACCAAATTCAGTATTGATATATTAACTAACTAAACATAAGTATTTTTCTTCTTTATAAAACAGGCAATGATGGTCTTTGTGGTCCTCCTTTAGCAAAATCATGCAATAAGGAAGATGAACAAAAGAAGCAAGAATCATCATCATCATCGTCATCGTCATCAGGTTGGAAGATTGCCCTTATTGTGGTTATAGTAGTTGTAGTGATAGGCATTATTGTGTTTGCACTCATCAATCGTCGCAAGAAGAATCACCAACAAGAAGTAGTACTTGGAGGATCATCATTAAGTTCTTCCTCACCAACAAGTCAAGACCGAAAACTAATCCCTCAATCTCATGATCATCTAAACAAAATGGAACAAGGTCAATCATCAGCTGCATCTACTCCTGATCGCGCGTCTAATGATGGCGGTAAAAGAGCTGAAGTTGCTGGACAAAAACTTCTATTCTTGAAAGATGACATTGAGAAATTTGACTTACCTGATTTGTTGAAAGCCTCTGCTGAAGTATTGGGAAGTGGAGTGTTTGGTTCAACTTACAAAGCTGCACTTAGTACTGGTCCTGTCATGGTTGTTAAGAGGTTTAGACATATGAATAAAGTTGGTAAAGAAGATTTCCATGAACATATGAGAAGGCTTGGAAGATTGAGTCATAAGAACTTGCTTCCTGTTATTGCTTTCTATTATAGGAAAGAGGAGAAGCTTCTTGTCTTTGAGTATGTCAACAATGTCAGTCTTGCTGTTTATCTTCATGGTACCTATCTCTACTCTCTTTCGTTTCAATTTGTTTGTCTCGTTTTAACTTGACATGCAGTTTAAGAAAATAAACAAGACCTTTGAGACTAAATATACGTAAAATGTATTAGAATATCCTTTAATTTAATTTTGTGGTATGAAAAATGTCATCTGCAAAGTTGGAATTAAAAAGTTTCTTGAAAACAAGAAGAGGAAACAAGCATTCTTTTTGAAACCAACTAAAGAAATAAAATAGAGTATTAATTATCCTTTCCGTCCCAATTTAAGTGTCTTACTTTCACTCTTGTTTTGTTCTAAAAAGTGCGTCGTTTTCTATATTTAGTAAGTTCTCCATTTGTGAAATT
>JAJOOS010022664.1:0-10560 GCA_029582725.1 Solanum chiquidenum | reverse complement strand
TTAGGTAAATATTATCTACTGATATTTTCTTCTCTTCCTCTTATTACAATTTCACATTTTTCATTCCAATTTATTGATACTATTTTTCCTAATTTTGTCTTTCCTTTTTTTAATAGGAGTTGTGTGCAATTCATATTAAAATGCAAAATGAAAAATTGACTTTATAGTGTTTTCAAAAATATAGATATAATTGTTGTTATGCATTTCAAGTTTTCTTTATATATACAAGGTTGAATGTTGATGTATGGATTGAAAGTTTCTCAATGAATTGCAGGGATTATTGCGAGGTATGATTGATTAAACTCATTAGAAATACATATTCTTATTATGCTTATAGTTTGAAATTTGAGGGTATCTGTTTTGATTTCTTATCTTATACATATTTTTCAATTTATATTACAATCAATTTTTTGTATTTATACATAAATTTATAACTATAGACATATATTATGCAACCATATAATATGGAATATACGTGCAACGCACGTGTCCAGATACTGATATATATATATATAGGGAAAAATGATGAATTTACCCCCGAACTTTAATATGCGCATTCGCATCTTTCTTATCAGCTTTATCTTCGGAACACATGCATTCTTGACAAGTCAACCCCTTATCCTATATAACAAGGTACATCTAACTATCACTAAGTCGAACTCACCCTTAAGCCTTGGTGATACTACGTTAATCATATAGAACCTCATAAGTGAGTCTCCATTTCATCCACCCCGCTTCAATAAGATGCATGTCATCCTTCTCAATCTCCCCATTACCTTGTATTATGGACCCAAACTACTTGATAATAGCTTGTATATCAATTTCACTTCCAGCTCTGTCTCATTGCGCTATGGAAACTTGCTATTCAAGTATTCAATCTTTGTCCTGCTTAACCTAAAATCTTTAAACTTTGGGGCCTGCCTCTAAACTTTTAGTTTATCGTTAACTTTTCGATGCATCTTGTCAATCAATATTATGTCATCTATGAATAAAAAACACCATGACATCTCTCATTAGATGCGCAATATCTATTCATCCAATACTAAGGCAAATAAAATCAGGCTAAGGTTGAACCTTAGTGCAATCTTATTTTGATCGAAAAGTTATGAGTTTCTACCATTATTCTTACATGGAATTTGATGCTATCATATATGTCCTGAATTGTGAGAGTATAAGTCACATGAACATTTCTAAATTCCAAATATCTCAATTGAATACCTCCCTAGAAACTTTATTATATTTTATTCTAGGTCAATAAACACTATAAATTTCTCATACTATCACTGCATTACTTCAATAGTCTTTTTACAAGGTGAATTACTTTTGTAGTTAATCACCTCAACATAAATTCAAATTTGATTCTCGAAGATGATCACACCCCTCCTCAACCCTATCTCTATCATTTTCTCCCAAACTTTCATAGAGTATTTTAGTAGCTTGATACTCCTATAGTTATTGCAATTTTGGATATTTCTCTTGTTCTTATACAACAAAATTATTGTACTTCATTTCCATTCTTCTACATTCTAGTCGTCCTAAAATATATCAAACAATATAGTCAACCACTTCATACCTATTTTGCCTATATTTTCTCAAAATTTCACTACAATCTCGTGTGGCTCAATGACTTTGCCCCTCCTTTATTGCTCAACATCTGTAGTTTTTTTTCATCTACAATATTCAAATTTTCTATGATTCTCAAAGTGCTCTAACTCCTTAATGCGATATCCCTATCCCCCTCTTCATTTAAGTGTTTATGAAAAAAATATTTGTCTATCTTCTCTAAATGTGTGCCTTTTTTATCAAAATTTTGTCATTCTTGTTCTTGATGCATTTCACTTGATTTAGATCATAAACTTTTCCATCTCTTGCCTAGACGAATCTGTACAACTTGTATCTCTATCTTTACTCTCAAGCTTTCAAACAAGTACTCAAAAAATATCATTTTAACTATTATAGTCGTTAACTTTACTTTCCTGTTACCGTTTTTTCAAATAGTATTAATGCTAGTAGTTTTAGGAGTGAAAATTAAAATCACTAGAAATAAATAAAAAATGACTAAGATGCAGCCCTAAAGTTGTCAATGATTAATAGAGAATAACTTGATATAAAACTTTACTCGGCATGAATTTAGATTAATTAATCCAATATATCCTAATTCCAGAAAAATAAAAAAAAAAGTGGGGGAGTGTTTGGTTAGCTATGTCATTCGGGTCGGATCAAGGGCAAAAAGGCCCACGATGATCTTACAAGAAATCAGCTGTCAGTTTTGAGTCAATATGTATTTGATCAAATTTGATTGGCGGGTATTGAACCCTCCATTTTACATCCTGAGAGCCAATAACTGGCACAAAAATGGGGGATTTGTATGCCTTGGATTTTGATGGAGTTCTCTGCGATAGCTGTGGAGAAAGCTCTCTTTCTGCTGTTAAGGTCATTTCTTTACTTGCCCCTTTTTGGTTCCCAGTATTCAGTTTTGTTTTTTTGAAAAAAATTGTTGGTTTTGCAGGCTGCTAAAGTGAGATGGCCTAGTCTTTTCAATGGGGTGGACACTTCTTTGGAAGATTGGATTGTAGATCAGATGCATGTGGTAAAGTTTTTTTTTTTCTCTCTTTTTGTCTTAGCTTGTCAAAGTATTGTGCTTTCTTTGTTCATTTCCTTAGAAAGTAAAATTACAGTTGAAATAGTGAAAGAAAAGTTGTTCATGTGAAGGAGATACATTTGTGGTAGTGGTGGATTTGGACAAGCTTTTGCCCCTGATTTAGTTTACATGTGTAGAGTGTTTATATATGTAATAGGTTGTGTTAAGCATGCTTCTTTGAAAGAAAACAAAGTCTTTTCTCATGAGAGAAGTCACTACTATAAAGGGTGTTGGAATGCGCACATTGAGTTCAACGTCATGGCCGTAAGTGATTTATTAAATGTTCTTAGCATATTCATCTAGGGTTGAACTAGGCTAGTCAGAGGTGGAGCCGAGATTTGAACTTTATGGGTTCTAAATTCTAGGATGGTATTAGGTATTAGTAACTGGGTTTTTTTGTACTTATTTAGTGAGTTTCTTAATATAAATAATATAAATATTGAGTTTGAACTAAACCTATGTTAAACCCATATGTTGGCTTCTAGATCTGCCCTTGAGGTTAGTAGTGTTGGTGTGTCGTGTGTGTATAATCCTGTGAGCTGTTGAAATCAGTGATGTAGTTAATGGACCTCTGGGTTATATGAAATTGAAAAAACCAGGTGAAGTATGCATTTCCAACTCGTAAGTGAGTCGTTCTTGAAATGCTGATGGTGCTCTGAAACTTCCATGCTTTTGACTCTCAGCAACAGGTTTTCCTCTGATCTATTTATCTTTTGGGTGGGGTACCTTGTGAATAAGGGGAGGGAAAGGAAGTAGAAGGAAGAGAAATAAGGTAATATTTGAATCTTCCGTCACTTTGTGGTACTACACTGGGTATGTTGTTGTTGTTGAATCTTCCGTTGAAGTTGTTCAGAGTGGAGTTACAACTACTAAACTGCTACACCAATTAATCTCGGATTTTCCTATTTTTGCAATATGGGAAATACTGATTTTCCTATTAAGGGATGAACTGATTTCTCATCCCTTAATAACTTGAGCTGAAGTGTTTTGAATAGCATTTGGTAATAATTGCACTGATACTATCCTAATAAGCGAATGTTTTCCGTAATCATCTCCTTCTTGTCAGAGTAAATCTTTTGTCAGCGAACTATTTTCTGTTATAATAACAATAATATTTTAGATCCATATACGGGTGCCAATTGTGCTAATCATCACAACTTTTACTCTTGCATTTCTTTCGAGCTATTTTTCTGAAAAAATGATTTTCCTTGAACCAAGGATCTATTGGAAGCAGCCTCTCTATCCAAAGGTAGGGTAAGGTCCGTGTACACTCACCCTAACCAGAACCCACTTGTGGGAATATACGGGGTATGTTGTTGTTGTTGTTGCAGAAAGTGATCAACCTTCAAACTTTCTGCAGGTTAGACCTGTAGTGGAAACTGGATATGAAAATCTCTTACTTGTGAGGTTGCTCTTGGAATCGAGAATCCCTTCTATTCGCAAGTCTTCGGTCGGTACACAAAAAAAAATACAAGTGTCTTGGATATGATGACACAAATCTATTCATTCTAGCTGATGCATCATAAAGTTTGTCGAGGTGATATCTTTCTTAATGTGATAGGTTGCAGAGGGACTAACAGTTGAGGGAATACTTGAGAACTGGGCAAAGATTAAACCCATTATAATGGCAGAATGGAATGAAGACAGAGATTTTCTTATAGATCTTTTCGGTAAGGTTAGAGATGAATGGATGGAGAATGATTTGGCTACTTGGATAGGTGCAAACAGGTAAGTGTAGCTGTTGATTATGCCTGTGTGATCGAATCAACCACTTGAGGGTTCCTGACTAGCTCTAATCTCTGGCTAATAAATAATCACTGAACCAACTTAAAGAAAAACAGAGAAACAAACACTAGACTACCTAGATCGAATGATGTACTCCAAAACAAGCTAAATCTATCTGCTTGTCAGTTTCCTAGCTTGACAAGCTTTTAAGACTCTGAGTAGTACTACAACCTATAAGTTGGTCGGTGCTCATCTTATTGTCATTCTCTAGAATCACTTATTTTTTACGGTCAAAAACGGATCTAAGATTTCAAGAACTTGAGTGCATACTAAAGAAAAGAGAAAAAAAATGCATGAAGTGGGAATTGATCCTTGTTCTTCTAGGTAAAACCAAGTACATCATTAATCTCTTTAATAGCATGGGTGCCAGCAGGTAATATTAGATCAATTCAAGACAATAATTTTGCGGAAAGACTATGAGTTCACGTGCTCCATAAATTGCACAATAAATTCGCCGCTGTTTAAAGGTAGTACTCAATCACGTCAAAGAATATACTGTATTGGAAATATCCTAAAAAGTTTATGCTTTCTATACAGGTTTTATCCTGGAGTACCTGATGCACTGAAATTTGCAAGTTCAAAGCTTTATATAGTCACTACGAAGCAGGTTTGTTAGAATGTGCACATTCTCCAAAAGATAAAATCTTTCGAACTAATTTATCCTGAAATATTCACCATGCATACAAGTGACATTTTATTTTTTAAATCTTTAGCTTGTTTTTGATGAAAGT
This sequence comes from Solanum chiquidenum, assembly GCA_029582725.1. NCBI lineage: Eukaryota > Viridiplantae > Streptophyta > Magnoliopsida > Solanales > Solanaceae > Solanum > Solanum chiquidenum. The sequence goes on along the minus strand of JAJOOS010022664.1, from coordinate 5,403 downwards.
GAAATTGTATTCTTAAGAGTCTTGAGATAAGCCGTTGAATCTAATATTTGTACTCCACTGCCATTTGTAGAGCCGCTTTGCAGATGCATTACTTAAAGGGATTGCTGGGATAACTATTCCAGCTGAAAGGATCTTTGGTCTCGGCACAGGGTAAGTTTACTTCACGCGAAGTTGGATTAAGCTAACTGCAATATCAAGAGACATGGTCTACCCTTCGGGGTGGCCCAGTGGTTTGGCCTTGGGACTTCCATGTTGGAAGTCTCATGTTCGAAACCCCTTGCCAGCGAAAGCAAGGAGTTTGCGTTCTGGGTCGAGCTTGTTGCACCGGGCTTGCCTAGTGCGGGTTACCTCTCCTGTGTGGTTTGCGAGCTATCGCATAGGAGCGGGAGGTTTTACCCTGTGCGCACCCAAAGGGTAGCAGCTACGGGTTTCCCTTGTCATCAAAAAAAAAAGGAAAAGAGACATGGTCAATTAGTGTTAACTTATTCAAGCACATATTCGTGCTTACATGAAATTTCTTTTTAATCAGACCTAAAGTAAAAGTGCTTAAGCAACTTCAGGAAATGCCAGAACACCAGGGTCTGAAACTACAGTAAGATTTCATAGCATAAGAACTACTCAAACTTCTTTTGAATAGCCATTTGGCTTCTACCGTGTGAAATTAAGTGTCTGCTTTTTCTGAATATTGCTCAGCTTTGTGGAAGACCGGCTTGCTACTTTAAAGAATGTGATTAAAGAGTCCGAGTTGGATGGATGGAACTTGTATCTAGGTGACTTATCATACTCACTTTGCTTCTTATAAATTTGCAATGTTGTAGTGATTGCTGATCTGATTTCTTGAAGCAGGGGACTGGGGTTACAATACTCAAAAGGAGAGGGAGGAAGCTGCTGGCATTTCCAGAATTCGTGTTCTCGAGCTCTCTGACTTCAGCAATAAGCTGAAATGATCCTGTATTCTTTCACTTAACTTGCATTTTTTAAAAGCCGAGAGGGTCTACTGCAGTATCCTCCGTTATCGATAGTCTTTTCTTACAGAATTATGGATTTGAGCATTGTGCCTGCTCTGGTCATCCCTATGTATAAACAATCTAGTTTGTGGGTTGGGTTTATATTATGTTTGAATTAAAATAATTTTATGATGAGCAGCACACAGTTTAGGAATGTCATATAACCATCTAACAGTTCCAGTTTTTAGGACATTATGGAGGATATCAATTGTCCTCTTCTACAAGGGTGCTATTGATAGTCCCTTAGCTCCATTTATAAATCATAATTGGTGAAAGACATGGAGAAACTTAAAAAAAATCATTCCCTTATAAGCGCCATTACTCGGAAAAAAGATATTTCCCAACACAAGATGTTCAATGATCGAACGACAGAAGAATTAACTGATTATTTGGATGCATAGCTTGTAAACAGAGTGTCAAGTGTGTGTCAATAAAAGAACATGTAAGATGCCAGCCATTTACACCTGCCCTCCTGATAATACATGTTATAAGTGATCAAAATTAGTTGTCAAGAGTTCTTTTCTGGTGATTACAACTCATTATGCCTATTCTTCTTTGAGCTGGTATGATCGACTTTGCTTCTCTCCCTCTGAATCTTCTCAAATACTTCTTCAAAAGGAGGATCTCCTGGTCTTCGAAAAAGTTGGTCCCCTAGTTTAATCTCATATGCTTCTGGTTGACCTAGCAAAAACTCTTTCAACTGCAAAATAGAGTAATAAATTCTCATTTTTTCTAGTACACAACTTGTGATTCTATCTAATACCAACTAACATATCGTCCCAAAGGATGAAAGAGAAGTATGCGATAAAAGGTGCATTTGGAAGGCTAAAAATTTAGAGCAAAACCAGAGCCTTGACATGAACGGTGTAACGTGAAATGAAATTCTCCGTGAAAACACGGAGTACCAACAGCTTAGACGTTAAGGCCCTGTGCACCTTAGCTGTGGCTTCACAATAACAACTTTAATTGACTGTGTAGGATAGGTGGGAGGTGGTGACACACAACGACCTTTATACAAGTGTTCTGATAATCAACTCTTTGTTTCAAGGATCAATATGTAAAGCTAGTAGTTATAGAATAAAACACCATATTTTGGAAGTAAGACAAACCTCTATAGAGTCTTGACCTTTCTCCATAGTAAACATGATTGTGCTCACATCAACACTCATGAACTTTGCCTCAATTGCTCCACTTCTTGCTAGTTTGGTCCATCTCATCGCTATTTCAGAAACTTTCTCCTGGAAACAAGTAATCTCAGTTAATAATACCATACAATTTACTTTGCAATCCTGCTCAACCCTCCTTTGCAAACTATATACTCTTCCATTCAGTCAACTATGGTTCAATCCAAATCAATTGAGGTCAGCTTTAGTAATCCTCTACATTTATTCCCTTCAATCTAGGTTCACTTCATTGTAATACTAAAAAATTGCCTTTTAATACAGATGAGGTGTTATGTATAACTCAGACTTATCTATTCTCAATTCAACCTGAATTGAAGGCGGAACACGGATTTAAGCTTATGGAATTCCATCTTTAAGGTTATGAGTTCATATAATTAACTATTGCGATTTTATTGAGCGTTTTTACATATAAATTTATACTCCCCATCGAAAGTGCTAGGTTCATATGAACCCAGTACCAACAAGTTGCTAGAGGTTTTCAGATCTTACCACATTCTGCAGTTTGTCAACTAATTTTCTCATTCTACTTATAACCCGAATAGATCCAAATGATTAGAGGCGGATCCAACATTTAATCTTATAGAGGAGTATTTCAAAACTCTAATGTAAATGTGGGTTCAAAACACAAAATCTATTCTAATTTTCAGAAATTTTCATATATAAATCTTTGGTCACTATGCATCCGCCACTGCAAAATGGGTATAACTAGCTTGAAATAGAAAGGCAATTGGTAGATTACTCTTTCAGCAAGACAACTATTTCACTAGATTCAATGCTATTAGTTAGGAAAATCAATTTAGCGCGTCACTACTCATCACATTAATCGGAATCAACACCAAAAAAGGTAAAGCAAGAGATACCTGAGTCCGACGAGTTCCAAGTCGGAGTTTAACAAACCCAAAAACCGGACCCAGCTGCCGCTTCATCATTTCCGCTTGAATTTCCGACGGACTCATCGTACCAAAATCCGTCGGCGGCGGATCGAAATCGGAGCTAGTCGATTTCTTCCTTCCCCATTCTCTCCAAGCCTCGTCCTCTTCATCGTCAACAACGTCGTCTAGATCGTCGGAAACTTGAATCGTCCGTTGTGCTCCATCGACAAATCGGTAAAAATTTCCAATTTCAGTATCAATCAATAGCAGCAACGAGCAGATAATTATTGTTGATATATTCTGAATTTGCGTATTCATTGTATCAATAATTTAATTTCAGTTAGGAGAGTTGTTTATGATTTTTTTAGAGTGTGCATTAGTATATGTTAGAAAGTAGAAATTAAGCAGCACTTGCATGAATGTTCCACAGTTCCACTTCACAATTTTTTGTTCTTTTTTATTTGAGGTTGAAGAAATGGGTTTCAGGATTTGAAGGTGGCTATTTATCAGACGAATCGGGCGGATAATTTCACTTAATAGTTTTGCTGGTTGGATATCAATTTTTAAATTTAATAATTCGTTAATCAATTTATAAGATATCAGTTAGTATAGTTTCAGATTAGCGGGGTATCAGTTAACCTCTAATCTCTTTGGTATCCTTTTTTTTCCTGATGAACGCACCTTACTAAAAGGATGATTTTTAAACAGTAACAAGATAAAATGAATAAATTAATCTAGAATTTTAACTGGTTGTCACATTTTCATTGTTTAGTTGAAGCATCTTTGCCAATGACTCGATAAATTATTGCGTACTTTTCATGTATATATCCTCAATACTTTTTTGAGTTTGCTCATTTACACTCTAATTTTAAAGCAGAATAGATAATTATAGAAAAATAAGTAGGTTTTCATGACTTTATGGCTTTTGCCTTTAGGAGTTAGGAGTAAGAAAAGAAAAATATATAATTACTCTTATATATTATTGCAAAATATTAAATGAGGCTAATATACCTAGAATAAAAATGTAATTATGGTAATTCTTAACGGGTTAACGGTATACCCAATAAGAAAATTGAATAATTTGTCCCCATACCAATAAGCCGTTAATTATAAAATTTTGATCCATTTCCCAACCGTATATTTGATAACCTAATATCAATAAGCCAATAAACCAATTTTGCGATTAGCTTATTGATTACTGTTCAATTTTAAACACCCTAATTTAAAAGTTATGAGTGCACCTTTATTTAATGTAAAATTGCTAGTAATGACTATTTGTCGTAGAAGCTTACCAATAAAAATAAAAAAAGTGGAAAAACAATAAAGAGAAAAAAAACCAAATAGTAGTGAAAAATATATAAGATTAGAAATGTTTAAGCTATGGGGAGGATCAACCATTGTAAACGAAGTGAAAAATCAGAGAATTGGTCATGATTGTTTTTTTAGTAGCACACAAATCTTTTATTTTTTTATTTTGTCTTTTAGTTTTTTTTATAGTGTAGTATCTTTAAACATTGGTCCGAATGGATAGATTTACAGGAGGTCTAGGATTTAAGTCTATTTTTTTTATATATCAAAGGCTATGTATATAAAATTTTGGTGGAATTTCAGAACAAAGAATATAATATGGTATAACTTTATGTGGACTAAGTATTGTAAGAAGCAAATTTCTGCACTAGTTCAATGGAAAGGAGGTTCCCAAATATGGAAGCACATACTGAAAAATAGAGATCTTTTGAAAAAACAGATGTGGTGGGAACCTAGAGGAGGCACTTCTGCTTTATGGTATGACAACTGGTCTAACTTGGGTCCCAACATATACATGTTTCAGATGTGCAAACTTGTTATCCCGTGAAAGATACTGTTGAATTTTCAAAAGAGGAGGGATGTGACTAGACAGTAATGTGAGATTTTTTGCTTGAATATATGGTGGACCATGTTCAGGAAAATTTGCATCCTGCGTATCTCAGTAATAAAGTTGATAATGCTTGGTGGACTGAAATCAGTAATGGCAAATTCACAGTAAAATCAGTTTGAAGACTTTTGAGGAACAAGAAAGACAAAGTTAAAGACATGGAAACATTATGGATAAAAGGAATTCCATTCAAAATCTCATTCTTGCGCTGGGAGATTCTAATGACCTTAATTGATATTAAAAATCATTCTCACACTAAAGAATTGACATTAGCACCTAAAAACAATTAAGTATCACTTGGCACAACCTTATATATAAATGAAGAATAGTTCGGGTCTTAACTTAGAAATTTTTGGAGTGTAACAGTACCACATCTGGTACAAGATATCCCAATGGTTGGCTTAGATACCACACATGGTATATAC
>JAJOOS010022662.1:0-13256 GCA_029582725.1 Solanum chiquidenum | reverse complement strand
AAAACTAATGACTGTTTATTTTGTTGGTTATATTAATGTTTTGTTTTGATATGAAACATAATTGATTTGAAGTGCATTATAGCTTAGTGTTTAATATACTGTTCATTCTTTATACACTGTTCATTCAGTAATCATACATAATGCATACTGTTACAAATAAAATTTATTCTAGTTTAAAGATATTGTATATATCAGTGATAATTATAAGAAGGTAATTATGGAGTTAATTTGGTATCCCGAGTATTTAATGTAAGTTATCATGAATATTAATTTGGTTTCCAACTGGTGTCATATTATAAATAAAATTATAACAAACTGCATGCCAATTGTATTCATGTTTCATTCCAACTCTAGCTTAAGTTATGGTCATACACATATTAATCAAATTTAATTCAGTTTTCATTCAAACAACATGTGTAGAATAGAAAATAATCAAATGTGAAAACACAATTCATAACATTTGTATATAAAAATCATATCACGATTCATACAATATCCAAGATTTAATATTAAAGTCATAGTCATATACATATAAATTAGATTTCATACACGTTTCATCCAATGAGTGTACAACTTAGAAACACACTGATACTTTAAAATAGTGTATCCGAAATGTACGAAGTTTGTATAATATTGGTTACACTACGTATATAAAAGATTGAAAGTTTCGAAGATCTCACCTGAAAGAGCAGTCACTCGCTCTAGGTCGACCCCATTTAAAAAAAATCTCGCCTCCTTTTCTTTCTTCTTTGTTTTGCAGATTATTTACTACCCTAACTATTTACATATTAATTATAAAAGTGTAAAAGTGACCCACTATTAATTTAATGCTATCTTCTATAACCACCAACTAAGTATATTATTAAAACTACCCCACTAATTTCATAATTGTAGTTATGAATGTTATGCCGTAATTTTACTAACCTTTAGAAAAATCACTTTTTGAAATGTTCTAAGTATAAAACAATTAAAAAAAATACTTAGAAAAAGAGTCGCCACTTAATTTTTTAAAGAAATTAAGAAAACTTATAATTTTTAAAAGATTTAAACAGAAAAAATCATTTGAAATACCATAGAGGGTTCGGGGTTCAATTTACACTTCGAGAAGTGTTTAAGCATTCGAAGTGTCCGCTAACATGTGGTTGACTTGCGACTTGACTAAAATATATTTTGACTATTTTTTTTAAGAAAAAACAAATGATTTACATAAGAATAGTAATTTACAATATTTGATTGACTTGAGAAAGTAGTTAAGATAACAACTTTTTTTAATTTTTAAGAAAATGGAACCTTAATTGAAATAACTCGGTCAATTAGGATTTTAACAAAATTATATAAATTAGAATTTATTTGAATCATTTTAGAAATAATAATTTGAAACAAATTGGTCAATTAAACCATGATAACTATTTTTAATTAATTGAAAAAATAAATAAAGGTTTTTAATAAAAATACAAGAGTTGATGAAAAAATGAAATTTTATTAAAATAAACTAACATAAAGAACATGGTTCATCTTTTGGGGAATTTAATTAAATTAAACCAAATTAAATAAAAAAGGTTAGAGTTAAACAAATCACAAATAAACAAATAAGGAGGGTAAATAAAAGAGAAGCAAAAAATCAGATTTTTGGGCTTTGGCCCAACCTATCCCAAAACTATCAAGAATCTGCACAAATATATGGGCTTTTGGCCCAATTGGGTCAAAAGAGCAAGCTGCTGGAATTTGGGCTTTGGCCCCATTTTTTCCTTTGAAATCATGTGTATACGTCGAGTGTATACTATTGTATTCGGTACGTATCTTGACCCATTTTCTTGTATATCGGATTGCATATCAAATATATACAGCATATTTCAACTCCTGAAACACGTCATTCCATTTTTTCTTGTATTTTGCTTCACTTGATCTATATATCGATGTATAGTGAATGTATACAGGCTGCATATCAGCCCCCTTTTCAGTTTTTCAGACATATAACATATTTCTGATTTTCCAACGATGGCCAGAGCAGACTCGAGGGGAAAAACAATTCGATGAAATGCAAGAATGAAGTCCAAAATAGACTCGGCCGATGTCACATGCAAATAAAGAGTAATAAAATTAGCATTCACACTTGAACTATTTCACAAGAATAAAATCTTTAGTATGGGACACAACAAGACATGACTAAAACAATTTTTAGCATACACAAAAGAGAAATAGAACATATATCCTCATAAGCAAATAGAGGCCAACCAGTGAAAGCCTATGAACACTGACTTGATATCATTCTTTCAACATAAATTAGAGGCAATGGAGAAAAATAACAAGAAGTGTTGGGAACTTTTCTTCAAGTTTGATTGATTTTAAAGCAAGTTTCCAAACAAGAATTTTACATCTCCAATATAAGAACAAATTAATTATAAACTAGTGTTAAATAGTCATATTACCAAACCAAAACAACCTTGTCCTTTCTAGTTTGAAGGATGATTAGCCTAACTTCAAACAAATGCAAAGTAAGTTAACCATGACAATTTAATCCAAAACAAATGAGCTAATGCGAAACAATAAGATTTCTAACAATTGAGGCTACTACTAAGAGTAGCCATACACAAATTCATACAATCAATTCAAAATAAAGCAAAGAAAAAGGAATTTGGCAATTTTTGATAAAAAGATTACTCTAAACATGGAAAAATAAACACTCTAATGCTTACCTGATTATGGAACCTATTCATGATTATGAGTTATGACTAGAATTAAGCTAACATTTTTTAACATACTAGGCAGTAAAACCAAGGCTAGAGCATGAATACACGATACACCATATTTAAATAGAATGTAAAAGGGGAGCTATTTCACTACCTTTTTTGGAGCAGCGACTAGGCGAACGAGCTTGACCACGAAGAAACTTCCACCACTGCAAGTGAGATTTCCTCAATGTTTAGTGAGTAATTGTTGTGCTTCCCCCTATTTTTCTCAACTCTCTTTTTCTCACCCACCCCCCTAAACACTAAAGAAGATGGAGGTTTATATAGAGGAACTTTGGGGTCGATTTAGGGGGGAAATGGTTGAATTTGAAATTCAAATTTGTACCAAGATCCTCAAATCCTTGCTCAAAATTAGGGAAAAAGCTGATTCTTGCGTATTGGAGAGTACTGTTGGCGCGATTTCTGGGTTTGGTCAGCCGCGATTTGCTGCTGGATTTATGGGGAGAAGACGTTGGTACATGGATGGGGTCGGTTTGGTATGTGTATGTACGTATTGCTGGAGTGGGCATTGGGTATTTGGTGTTGCTGTTGTAATGTTGTTTGGAATTGTTGATGTATTATGAGAATTATGGGCTGGATTTTTCGGTGGGCTTGGGAATATGGCTGGTAATGGGTTTGAGGAACTATTTGGTGTTGGAAATTAGAATTGGGCCTTTAGGAAGTGGCCCAAATTTTTTCTTAAAAGATGGGGTAAATAATTGACTAAAAATTGTTATTAAATAATGGAAAAAATTTAAATAAAATGAGTTAATATAAATTAATTAACGAGTTTCTTAATCTTAACAAACTAAAACAATTAATTTACTTATAAATAAATTTACTCAAAAATATAAACATAACTTAAACTTAATCAAGAAAAAATCTTTTTTCAGATGATTTTTGACTATTCTTAAAATATACTAATTATATACATAATTCTATAAAACACATATATTATTTAAAAATTATAAAAATGATACAACTATTTAAAATAACTTGCAAACTATATTATATTTTTTTTTTATTTTTGAAATTTTATAAAACTAATTATTTTGAATCATTTGAAATTGAAGAAGCTCGATGATTAATCTATAATGTGGAGGTCCAAAATTGTGTGTCAACAGCTGTCCCTCGTTTGACTTGGATTGATGAAAGCAATTTGAGGCAAATGAAATTGACTAATCCAATTTTGACCGAACACATCTTCATCTTTAGGAAAGGGATTTTGGTATGGACTTTAGGAATCATGGTTGAACCCCGTTATCAAGTTTCCTACATATCTCAGACTATGAGAATTTAGGTCACTTGTAGTTCGACACACACGATTCTGAAAAAATTCAAAAGTTATCCCGATACGAAATTATGAAGGGACCAGAATGCTCGGAAATAAGATTTAGGGGAGAATGTCGGAGTACAACCGAGTTTTCAACACTGATCCCTCCTACATATCCTTCAACTTAGGGAATCAGACAGATTGTAGTTCGACTCGATCGGTTGAAAAGGAAATCTATTATGCAAGATAACCTATGGTTGTGAAGGAGTGGAAAGTAAGTTGAGTATGAAAAGGAGGTTTGCAACCTCTTAGCCATGAATGTGGTGCACTTCATACCCATAATTAAGAACTTACACGGACATAATTTTCAAAGCTCTTGGTGCATTGTCACTCGGATTGGAAAGTTGCCTCCGATGGAAACCAAAATTTCCCGGATGTGAAACTGGAATCGATAAACCTAAAGGAAAACCCCTCATGCCTTCTAGTAGGGTGTGGTTTGATTGTGGTGGAAGTCGCTCCTCCGCTCGCGTCCTAAGAGTCTGGTATTCCTCTTTAGACTATGCCCCAGTTCGCTGCAAAGAAAAAGTTCCACGTTGTGCTGCATCCTTTTTGATGTTGTCCGCACCTGTGGTTTGTTTTTGGAGAATTCATCATTTCGGATGCTCTCGACAGAGATTGAGATAAAACTTGTTAGCATAAAAGTGTAATTCAAATAGGAGACAGTGTCTTTTATCGTGTTGACATTTAATTGCTCTCCTTGAACATTTGACGTCAACTCCATCGGGTTTGACGTAAAGCAAATGAAGCTTGTGTCTCATATTTGCAATATAATCTTCAATGTACTCTTCCTTTGATGTTAAAGTAATAACATAGGCTGATGTAATATGTTGACAGTTCTCTTGATGTCGTTGTTGATGGTTTTCTTGATACCGTTCTTGCAAATAATAATGATGCACCCGATGTTGAATTTCTTGCGATGTATGCTTTTCTCGCGATGCATGAAGATTTACTGCGATGCATGAAGATAATGCTTCTTCGAAAAATACAGGTGATGCTTCCTTGAAAACTATAGTTGATGGTGACTTTTCCACGATGCATGAGTTTTCTTCGCGATGCATGAATCTTCTCCAATGATGAATGAATTTTTCTCTTGCTATGCGTAACTTCTTCCTCTTGCTATGCATGAATCTTCCATTGATGCATGACTCATTTCTTTGCGATGCATGGTCTTTCTCTTGCAATGCATGAATCTCTTTCCGCGATGCATGAATCTTCTCTTGCAATGCATGAATCTCTTTCCGCAATGCATGAATCTTCTCTTGCAATGCATGAATCTCTTCCCGCGATGCATGACTCATTTCTTTGCGATGCATGATCTTTCTCTTGCAATGCATGAATCTCTTCCCACGATGCATGACTTTTTTCTCGCTATGCATGAATCTTTCTCTTGCGATGCATGCCTTTTTCTCTTGTTATGCATGAGTTTTTCCTCTTGCTATGCATGAATCTTTCTTTGCGATTTATGAAGATAGTGACGATGCCTCCCAATACTGAACGAAGATAATGCTTCACCGAACAATGTAGGTGATCTTATATGTATCTTATGGTGGCGGTATTATCTCATTTGACAACACAATAAAAATGACCCTCAGATTAGTGGTATCATCTCATTTGACAATACGATATATATGACTCTCCGGGTAGGAATATTATCATATCTGAACATATGATGCAAATTACTTCCTCCGAGTATTTTTAGTTGTTGGAAAACAATATAATTTCTCTCTTTGGGGCTTCCATTTTCTCCATCTCTGAACATTATCGTGTGTTCATTATGGACCTTGCCTGGCTGAGAATTTGAATGAAATAATGCTACTCATATCCCCGATTCTTTGGTATAAGAAGAATAAAACTTTTCATGCATCCACAGAAAAATTATCAATTTCGGGGAGCTCCTCGTCTTTTTTGACTTCTCCATATTCGTTGAATGGAGGAATATGATGATCTTGAGGCAAAGCTATAGACCTGCATCCATAGAAAAATTGTTAGTTTAAAATGAACTGATCTGTGCCAATTTCTTCGGTTGTCTTCTCCTTGTTTGGCCATCTCCGGTTGATTTCTTCAATCTCCCGCTTTTTGGTAGATAAGACAAGACATTTGTATGCAAAAATAATTGAAACATGAAAGAAAATCTTCAAGGAAAATAGATTTTTGAAAAGTAATATTTGGAAAAGGTTACTGCCAAGTGTCACGTCACGTCAAGCCTAGCGAACGTCTTTGAAGTTGATGCCTCGAGGTCTATCTGATTATTTACTGGGAAGTATTCAAAGTTGTTCTAAGATGCTGATGAACCCTATTGAAATTTTTGAGGTCATCTTCAAAAAAATTTGTCCCAGTTAACTAACTTGGCGTATCTTGAACTGCTGGTGAGAAAAATCATGGAATTTTTGCGATCCTCTCAAAACTTTTGTCCTAGTTACAATTCTCAACGTAACTTCAGTCTTGACTTGTTGGAGAGATCTTCTTCTTGAGCATTTTTGAGTTTCTCTCAAAAAAATTGTCCCGATTTCTATTATAAAGGGAAAAGTAGAAATCTTACGGGAGATATGACCGAGCCGTTGTGGCGCCTACGTATCCCATTGAGGCAGGAATTAGGTCGAACGTAGTTCCCCCTCAAAGATTAACAAAAATAGGAAAAATTAAACAAGGAACCGACCGAGGCCGATATAGGCCGCCTATGTATCTCATTCTTGAGAATTCAGGTCGAACGTAGTTCAAACAAAAGACAAACTCTAAGCATAAACGATTACAAGCAAATAAAGGCGGTTACAAGGAAAAAATAGAAATTGGGTCTTCCAACATGGTTTCTTTTGACAACATTTAAATAGATTGATGACTTGTTAGATCCAATGTTCATGCTCAACCATGTGATGTCATCAAACAAATGTATCGATGTGTTCGCTAAGCAAACTGATGAATTCTCTTTCATGTGCTTTTGTCAGATAGGCACCAATTTTGATTTCTTTGATGCATTCATCATTTTCTTGATTCACTATTCTGATCTCTTCTGAATTCAGCTCATCGTGACTCTTGAACTGTCTGAATTCCTCAACCAGGTGTTTAGGTACCATGATCTTCTTATTATTGTCCTCAAATTCGTCTGCATCTACCCTATTTTGTTTATTCAGCTTGTGACATGACATGATATTGACATATTTGAAAATATTTTCACTGAAATCATAGATAGATATGGTTAGATAGCAGTTATAAAGCAAGTAAAGCAAATTTACGCAATTAAGGAGTTTTTCATTTGAAATAAGAAAATAAGAACTCTGGCCATGAAAATAAATCATTTTTCCTCTTTTCAAAATGTTAGGAGGGAGATTAAAACATATTGAGGCAAAAACAGAGTAAAGAATGGGTCTCAAGCCTCATTCGGAACACCACCAATTTTAGAAATAACATAGAAAATTGTCTATTTCTACCAAGACGAGCAAGGAATCAAGAGCGGAGTGGATGTCCAGTTAGGAATTTGCTCATTTGTCTCATTGTCTGGTATGACTGGCGTCTCAATCATCTCTTCAACCACAATATCACCTTCTTTGAACAAATTTTTGATTCCTTCCCCTAGACCATTTTGCATTGGAAAAGACTGACATAAGTGAGGCAATGATTTAGGAAAAGCTTGATCGATCTTCTGCTTGTTCTGACCCTCCTTTGACACTAAAGCAAAAGCTTGACGAGGTGCCATGATCCCAAATTCAGATTTCTCTCTTTTGGTTGGAGAGGCTATAACTTTCTCAAGCTTTTCAAGGTTGGCTGAGAATATAACTTTCCCCACATTCAAATCGTCTTCGACTTCAATCATATTAATAGTCGCTCCTCCATGATTCGACATAGGGTTACTATTGACATTAGGAGTGGTTGTCTGAAGAATGACGGCTTTTTGATCTATCAAGTCTTGAATTTTATGCTTCAAGTCGATACAATACTCAGTAGTATGCCCAGCACTTCCTGAATGTTAAGCACAATGAAGATCAGGTCTATAAAACTTAGAGTTGACATTAATGTTTTTTTGGATCTATTGACTGTATCAGGCCAACTGATTTCAATCTCTCAAAAAGTTGTGTTCGACTCTCAATCAAAGGAGTAAAGACTCTAGAAGATTTCTTCTCAAGATTTAGGCGAGGAGGATCGTAATTATTTCCTTGATGTGAAGGTACTTGACGGTAGTTTGGAGGATTTTGGTGAGTTGGTGCTGGCATTTGGAAATTTGGGTATTGTGGAGCTCTGTAGCTAGGAGAGGTGTTTTGGTAGTGTGGGGGTGGAGTTTGGCAACTTGATTGGACATTCGAACAATTAAATGATGGAGCCTGATAATATGGATGGGTATTTTGGTAATGTGGCGGTTGAGTTTGGTAAACAGGAGGTGAAATTTGGCAAATCGGTGGAGTTTGGTAATTAGGAGGTGGGACTTGGTAACTTGGTGGTGGGGTTTGATAATTAGAAGGTGGGATTTGGTAGCTTGGTGGTGGAGTTTGATGATCTGATTGGGTATGACAAGCTGGATATGAATTTTGTGGAGCTCGAGGATATCCTTTGTAAGGTGAGGATTTTTTGAAGTGTCCTTTTCCGTCAGATGCGCAGGAAATAGAAGACACATCCTCTCTCTTATTTTTCAACAATCCTGAAGATTTGGTTGGGGCGACAATGCGAGAAATCTTTCCAGTTTTAATCCCATCTTTGATAGCCTCACCTACCTTGACTATTTCCGCAAATTTTGCTCCAATGAGCAACATTATCCTGTCATAATACTCTGGCTCTTGAATGCGTATGAACACTTCAACGGTCTCCTTCTCAGACATATGAGGTCGAACCCGGGCGGCCTCTTTCCTCCACCTATACGCATATTCACGATAGCTTTCAACGGATTTCTGCTTAATTCTCTCCAAAGAATAGCGATCAGGAACAATCTCCACATTGTAGGCGAACCATTCGACGAAATCCTTAGCTAGTGCATTCCAGCTATTCCATTGTTTTATCTCATGAGAGGTAAACCATTCCAACGCTTCTCCACTTAAACTTCGGCTAAAAAGCTGCATTAACAAGACTTCATTCCTGCCAACTCCTATGAGTTGATCACAATCAGATCTCAGATGAGCCAACGGATTTCCGGTTCCTTCAAAATCATCAAACTTCGGCACTTTAAACCCTTCCGGGAGGTCCAGATTCGGATGGATGCACAGATCCTCATAACTCAACCCAACAACTTCAGGAATGCGGTGCAGCTCTTTCATGGCTTTCCTAATCTCTTCTTTCATATTCAACTTGGCTTCCTCTTCTTTTGACCTCCACTCTCTCTCTTGTTCCTTATAGTGATCAAGCTCGGAACAATTGTCATAAGGTTCATTTGGAATTGGAATTTGGAAAGTAATCTTTTGAGACAATGATGGAGCAATGGAGGGACTCTGGCTATTTTGAGTGGCTTGATAATTTTGGGGGTAAGTCTGGGGGTTGGTATGCTAATTTTGGTGATGGGGGAAGGTTTGCGGATTGTTAACATTTTGATTTTGAGGGGGAGGACAAGCTTGCGGGTTGGAATTTTGATGAGGAGGAAGGTTTGAGGGTTAGTACCTTAAGGAGGAGATGGCGCTTGGTAAGAGACAGAGGCCTGATGGGGATTTGGGGCGCTTAGGTTGATGATTGGGGGATTTTGAGCGGGGTTAGAGGATGGATTTTGAACCTGTTCCGCGCTTGGAGGAGGAAAGTGGAGTGGAGGTCTTTCATCTCCTGGAGGGTTGAAAGCGAAAGTTGGATTAGACAAATCTTGCCTTCTTTGCATTTCGATCCTCATTTCGGCAATTTGTTGCATCAACTGCATAATTAATTCATTTTGATCAGTGGCGGTGGGCTGAGCCACGACATCATCAGTCGGGCTAATCTCGTCATTGTTATCACCCATTACTGCCTTTCCTTTTTGCAAACTTTGATCGGGGAAGGAATCTTTGGGGGCCTTAGATCTTGTGAAATAAGGATGACCAGCCAGTTTATCAACACATATCAGTTCTAAGTACCTGACAAAGAAAAATAACTCAAATGATAAACGTGTTAGTCTATGTAGATGATAAATAATACAAAATATCACACACATGACCACAAACACATAAGAGTTGCTCCACTTGAAGATAAACTAGCCCACGTATTTAGAGAAATGACTAAATAGACAGGAATTTGTCTATTTGATTTTGAGCTTAGTGAATCAGAGACGTCAACTTGAGTCGAGACAAAGTCGATTGTATCTTTCATTGTCATATTTCCGATTTTCGATTGAGATGTAACTCTAATTTCTTTGTAAGAGTTGGAAAGATAGACTTTCTCAAAAATTGGGACCGAGCCTTGAAAGGCTGCCTATGTATCTCACGAAGGAGAATTCAGGTCCTACGTAGTTTGGCCTTCTTGAATCTCTTTCTATTTGAGATAAAGGTTTTTTTTTATTTATGAGAAAGTAAGATTTGAAAAATGAAGTTTCAATTTTGTTGTGAAACTAAAGACTCCAAGAGTATTTGAACGCACTTTTGATAGTGACTTGATATTTGTGTTTAAAGGGTTCTAGAAAATAATTCGAAGATGAGTGAGCTAGAATATCTTCAAATAAAGCAACATATTCACACAAGCAGTTATAACACATAAGCAAATATTGCGCGTTCTAAAGAAATGCGTGACCCTTTTGTGCCAAGGGTAGGCCTATCAATTCGAAGGATATATAACGTCGTTTGAAATATTGCATTGGCTCGAAACTCAAATTTATACAAATTTTACGAACAAAACTGAAGGGGATACATAATAGGTAAAATGGATACAAATGATCAATCCCACGCAGGGGTACAATCCTAAACTATGCTTCCATGGACGATTCTTCTTTTTGATTTCTTGTCATCTCCGAATGTCTACACTTTTGGATGAAATGGTAACTTGATGCTTCTTCGACTCGAACAAACTATTAAACTCCTAACCCTAAGAGACAATGTTTTGCCAAATGACGTATACATCCTTCAAATTTAAACACATAATCATGATTGTCTTGTATTGACCAATGGGTCAAATCAACACAAGGTGGGCTTCTAATGGGCCCAACACACTTTGGGTGTTGGGTCAACCTAGTTCAAAATGCGCTAAAAATTGGGATTTGGGTTTCGCTCTACGCTAGTTGACTAAGAGTGGCTTTTGAAAGACCGGGAACCCAAGTGGACAACTTAGACTGGAATTCACGACAACCATTGGACGCATGACGTACCAATAAATTGCCGATCCTTCCGGAAAAGGGTTGAGTATAAAAAATTTGGCTGCGATTATGCAGAAACCGTCCTTAATATACTATTCATACAATAGGAAGTGTCATGAATGCAATGACAGTTATATCAATTTAAATACGTTAAGCGTAGATACACAATTCAGCAATTCATAACAATTAGTCAAATAAGTCAAATCTTATGGTTAGAACTTAATTAAGTCCCCAGCAAAGTCGCCATTTCTGTTATGCCGTAATTTTTCTAACCTTTAGAAAAATCATTTTTTGAAATGTTCTAAGTATAAAACAATTAAAAAAAATACTTAGAAAAAGAGTTGCCACTTAATTTTTTAAAGAAATTAAGAAACTTATAATTTTCAAAAGATTTAAACAGAAAAAATCATTTGAAATACCATAGAGGGTTCGGGGTTCAATTTACACTTCGAGAATGGTTTAAGCATTCAAAGTGACCGCTAACATGCGGTTGACCTGCAACTTGACTAAAATATATTTTGACTAATTTTTTTTTAGAAAAACAAATGATTTACATAAGAATAATAATTTACAATATTTGATTGACTTGAGAAAGTAGTTAAGATAACAACTTTTTTTTAATTTTTTAAGAAAATGGAACCTTAATTGAAATAACTCGGTCAATTAGGATTTTAACAAAATTATATAAATTAGAATTTATTTGAATCATTTTAGAAATAATAATTTGAAACAAATTGGTCAATTAAACCAAGATAACTATTTTTAATTAATTGAAAAAATAAATAAAGTTTTTTAATAAAAATACAAGAGCTGATGAAAAAATGAAATTTTATTAAAATAAACTAACATAAAGAACATGGTTCATCTTTAGGGGAATTTAATTAAATTAAACCAAATTAAATAAAAAAGGTCAGAGTTAAACAAATCACAAATAAACAAATAAGGAGGGTAAATAAAAGAGAAGCAAAAAATTCAGATATTTGGGTTTTGGCCCAACATGTCCCAAAACTATCAAGAATCTGCACAAATATATGAGCTTTTGGCCCAATTGGGTCAAAAGAGCAAGCTGCTGGAATTTGGGCTTTGGCCCCATTTTTTTCTTTGAAATCTTGTGTATACGTCGAGTGTATACTGTTGTATACGGGACGTATCTTGACCCATTTTTCTATATATCGGACTGCATATCAAATATATATAGCCTATTTCAACCCCTGAAACACGTCATTCCATTTTTCCTGTATCTTGCTTCACTCGATCTGTATATCGATGTATAGTGAATGTATACAAGCTGCATATCAGCCCCCTTTTCACCTTTCTAGACCTGTAACAGCTTTCCGATTTTCCAACGATGACCAGAGCAGACTCGAGGGGAAAAACAATTCGATGAAATGCAAGAATGAAGTTCAAAATAGACTCGGCCGATGTCACATGCAAATAAAGAGTAATAAGATTAACATTCACACTTAAACTATTTCACAAGAATAACATCTTTAGTATGGGACACAACAAGACATGACTAAAACAATTTTTAGCATACACAAAAGAGAAATAGAACATATATCCTCATAAGCAAATAGAGGCCAACCAGTGAAAGCCTATGAACACTACTTGATATCATTCTTTCAACATAAATTAGAGGCAATGGAGAAAAATAACAAGAAGTGTTGGGAACTTTTCTTCAAGTTTGATTGATTTTAATGCAAGTTTCCAAACAAGAATTTTACATCTCCAATATAAGAATAAATTAATTATAAACTAGTGTTAAATAGTCATATTACCAAACCAAAACAACCTTGTCCCTTCTAGTTTGAAGGATGATTAGCCTAACTTCAAACAAATGCAAAGTAAGTTAACCATGACAATTTAATCCAAAGCAAATGAGCTAATGCGAAACAATGAGATTTCTAACAATTGAGGCTACTGCTAAGAGTAGCCATACACAAATTCATACAATCAATTCAAAATAAAGCAA
>JAJOOS010022660.1:0-10580 GCA_029582725.1 Solanum chiquidenum | reverse complement strand
AACTCGCTCATACGAACTCGGAATCGAGCAAACTCAGTGGCGTTGGAAAGATCATTCCACAAGCTTCGCAACCATAACTGGAACTACTCCTAACTCATCCTGAGCTAGGAGTTACGACTGTTCAAAGTTGGCCAAAAATCACTGATTTCCACACTTAGCCAAATTTTCCAGATTTTAAATTTTTCCAAAAATGACTATTTCCAAATTCAAGCTTCTTCATATTCATTTTAAATTGTCGGATGTTACAGAAGCATCATCCTATCATTGCTCAAGGTTTTGGGGCATCACATGTGTGGAGGAAAATGGTTTTAATTAGAGAAGAGGTGGAGCATGAAATATGGTGGCAGATAAAGACAGGATCTACTAGCTTTTGGTTTGAAAATTGGACTAAGTTAGGGGCCTGTACTATTTGGAGGAAGAGGCTGTGGAGGAAGAGATTGAAGTAAAGGAGTTTATTACAGATGGAAGGTGGAATAGACAATTATTATTGGCGAAATTATCCATTGAAATGACTGATCACATCATGGATAGCATAAAATCCACAAACACACAGTCTGGCAATGATGTAACTTGGTGGATAAGCAACACACAGGGGAGGTTTACTGTAAAGTCTTCTTGGAATCTAATGAGAAACAAGCATGAGATGAGAAAGGACTATGAGTTGATCTGGAAGAAGGAGCTCCCTTTTAAATTCAGCTTCTTTATGTGGAGGGTGTGGAAAAGAAGAATTGCAACTGATGACAATCTTTAAAAAAAATGAAGATTAACATAGTATCAAGATGATGGTGTTGTCAGAACAAGAAGGAGGAAACAATAACCCATTTATTTCTAACAGCCCCTATAGCAAATAAGCTATGGAGGTACTTTGCTGATTGTGCAGGAATAAAGATGGAAGGAATGCTACTACAACAGATTATAATAGCTTGGTGGAAACACAAGGCATCACCAAAGTTACAGGAAGTTTACAGAGCCATACCAACCATTGCTTTATGGACTATATGGAGAAGGAGAAATGCAATCAAACATGGAAATAACATCATATATGAGGTGATGGTGAACCAAATTGTAGGAGTTGTGAGACAACTGATAAAACACAAGTATCTATGGATAAAGAGAATTGAATGGTCATGGCCAGGCATACTTAGCAGATTAGGGAACTATAGACCAAAGCTACACTACCTCAATGTTACCTGGAAACCTCCTGACAATAGGAGAATAAAATGCAATACTGATGGGGCCAGCAGAGGTAATCCAGGTTTGAGTTCAATTGGTTATTGCCTAAGAGATAGCCGTGGGGATTTAATATTTGCAAAATCAAGGGGAATAAGAATTGCTACAAACATGGAGGCAGAATCATTAGCAATCCTAGAGGCCTTAAGAACTTGCAAGGAAAGGAACTTACAGGATGTTATAATCGAAACTGATTCACTCAGTTTAAAAAAATCATCCAGATGGAATGGAAAGTACCTTGGAAACTGGTGGAGAAAATAGAGGAAATCAGAGATATCATACTTCTAACAGGTACTACAATCACACAAACATACAGAGAAGGCAATGGTCTGGCAGATCGTATAGCTAACATTTCAATTGAAGGACAAACAAGTCATGAATATCACAATTTTTATGAACTTCCAGTTAGAGCAAGACGAGTACTAAACGTAGAAAAAGCAAAAGTACCGGTTCTTCGCATAAAGACTCGCAAAATCAATCAACAATGAGGCGTTCACAAGGTATACATGTTAGGAGAAGAGTACATAGATACAACTTTTTCCATACAAAATCAAATTTGAGGCATACATCAGCTAGATCTACAATTCACTATCAAAAAGAGTTGAACCACACGAAGAGCAAAAGTATCTCCAAGACAAATTGGAGGTTCGAGAATACCTCAAAAGAAGAGAAACAGTACCTTGTGCGTTGAAGCAGAGCAGCAAGTAAGTTTAGCTCCATCTGGGCCTTCATTTCAGATCTCCGACGACTACAAGCAAGCAACAATCGATGGAGGAATCGGAAGTTAGTAGAGCAGCAAGTAAGTTTAGCTCCATTTGGGCCTTCATTTCGGATCTCCGGCGACTACAAGCAAGCAACAATCGATGGAGGAATCGGAAGTTAGTAGAGCAGCAAGTAAGTTTAGCTCCATCTGGGCCTTCATTTCGGATCTCCGGCAACTACAAACAAGCAAATCGATGGAGGAATCGGAAGTTAGTAGAATGTCGGCAAAGCTCAAATTTTGGATTTCCTTTTTTTGATTTGGGAACTGGTCTCTGTTTGGGCCAGTTCTTTTTTTGTATGGTCATTTTAAATTATGAATAAAAGTCCTTGGACCAAAAATTTGATTTAAAAATAAAATAAAAATATGTATGCAACAAATTATTATTCTTGCATAAAATAGAAAATAAAATAACACTGAAAAGATGGGTCGATGATCCATGCTAAAAAATATTAAAATGGTTTGATTATAGCATTTTTCCTATTCTTCTTGCATAAAATAGAAAATAAGAAAAAATTAAAAAGAAATGTTATAAATTCATTAAACTAAGTGGATTGTCTATATAGTTTATTCATGAACTAATATTATATGTATTCTCCAGATGATATGAATATTTTTGGGATAACAATATATCTATTAATTTAATATTCAACATGGTGACATTTAGAGTGATTTCTCAACCTATAAATAGAAATAGATACACTTGAATAGAAGAAAAATTAGCTCCTTCATCTACATATCTTGTCTTCTTCTCTTTTTAATAGTTATATTGTTCTATGCTTAATTTTACAACAAAAACAACTTCTCTTCTCTTTTATTTTTTATTTTTCAAAAGAAA
Organism: Solanum chiquidenum; assembly: GCA_029582725.1. Taxonomy (NCBI): domain Eukaryota; kingdom Viridiplantae; phylum Streptophyta; class Magnoliopsida; order Solanales; family Solanaceae; genus Solanum; species Solanum chiquidenum. The sequence goes on along the minus strand of JAJOOS010022660.1, from coordinate 7,752 downwards.
AAATCGAATCATATCTCTAGCTTGACTGTGTAACACGCATTAATAATATCATAAAGATTTACCTAACAAAAGTTGAAATACTAACTAGGCACTCCAAAAAACAATATATTTAAAATTAATTTGAAAAGGAAAAAGGGTCAAAATTATCCATTTATTTTTTAATATTATCTATCTAGCCAAATTTATCTCTACTGTTGATACTATCCCCGATCAAATTTATCTCCACCTTTAGCAAACTTTTAAAAATTATCTTTTTTATATATTTGATAGAATATGCAACAAATTATAGTATCATGGTATATTGTAGGATATCCCTCTTCAACTAGCAATGTAGCACATGAGACTTTTAGGCAGAAAACTTATTTAGATTAATAGCTATATCATCATGAATTTCAAAAAGTGAATGATATTAGGACCATACTCCTAAGCCTTCAAACATTAATATTTGGACAAAATAAACATAATGAAACAAGCTAATGTCAAAGTGGCACACTGTTTTAGAGAGGCCAACACGGTTGCAGATCAACCAATAAAACAAAGTTGAGGGATATTTTAGACCATTTTCCCTAAAAACTATGTTAAGGTACATACATACAACACACATTTACAAAGAAGATAAACAGATTCAAACTTAATTCAACTTGGATAATTCGTGCAAATTCAGACTAAAGATACAAACGCGCACACCCACAACTGCATTGTATATTCATATTACATAGTGGACATTACTGGAATACAAAGATACCAATTTCAAATCGAAAAACCTTGAAAATGTAGCCTATATAGGTATATTAGTAGGATAATCATTTGGTCGTTTGTTTATCGCGTCTCTAATATACCTCTCTTGTTCTTGAAGATGTAATGGGATTTGATCATAAACATCAGTAAACAAATCTGTCAAGGGAGGTTTCTCTGTTTCCTCAGCTCTTTCAAGTGCTTGCAACACCTACATTAATTTTTTTTTAAAATCAACAAATAGTAGAATTGAACAAAAATCAAATCAAATACATTTTAGGATTTTTGAATCTTGAACCTGCTCTTTGATATTTCCCCGGAATTCAAGTTCCTCTTCATCACTCCACCAACCATTTTTCTGTATCCATTTCCTGAATCTGGCTACTGAGCATCGTCTTCTCCAGTACTCGATCTCCTCCCTGGATCGGTACTTGGTTGAATCATCAGACGATGCATGGTCGCTTACTCGATAAGCCATGGCCTAATTATAAGTGTTACAAAATGGAAGTTTTATAAGCATGAAACCTTAAACAAAAATAATAGGAAGGGAATAGGGCCTGATATATTTCTCAACTTTGCGATTTAGAGTTGATATATCCTTCCTTATAAAAGTGACACACATATACCTCTACTACTACACAAATGGCCTAGTGCCACTTTTGTAACGGTAGGGGTATATGTTGTAACAGTAAAAGTATATGTGAGCCACTTTTGTAACGAAGGTATGTATATCTGCCATGTTTCCCTAATAGGAATAGCTGAATTTCACACCTCTACTATTATTGGCCTTTGTTCCTTTATTGCCATTTCGCGAGCTGCACGAATAGCACTATAAACTGCAAGGGCATCATTGCCATCCACTCGAATACTTCTAACGCCATATGCTTGCCCTTTAATCGCGACCCCATCACCTACCATTGGAAAAATATTTAGGAGAAATGTAGGCTGTAGCTTATGTTGTCTGAGATACGAACAATGTTTGATATGATGTAGTTAAGAGCACGTTTGGATTGGCTGGTTCGACCAACTTTTAAGCCAATCCAAAAAGGCTCTAAGTCATTTTCAGAGAAATAGATTTTGAATAACCAAACATGAGAAAATAACTTATTACATAGAAAACATTTTTCGTTGAACATCTTTCACCCTTAAAACAGATCGAATTGAGTTAAGGGGAATACTTCGGAATTGCTCAGCGACAGGGGTGCTAATTGCCCATCCATTGTTGCGGCATAGAAATATAACAGGAGCTTCAAGGACCGCCGCAAAATTCAAAGCAGCGTGGAAATCTCCCTGAAAATAACTCAACACAAACTCATTAAGTAAAACTACCTTATCTTATAAGAGAAAATGCCATAAATTATACTCCCTCCAATCCGTATTAATTTCTAGGAATAAGTAGTTTCTTAAGGGATAGCGCGGAGGGAGTAGTACTTATTCAAAATCACCTCACTAGTGGTACCATCTCCAAAATAAGCGACAACACAAGCCTCCTTTTTATCCATTTTCAGCGCGTAAGCCACGCCTACAGCCTGTGGAAGCTGTGTGCTGGGGAAATGAACAATATAAGTAGTTTAATTAGATGATACAACAACAACAACATACTCGGTGTAATCCTACAATGTGTATGCAGTCTTATCCCTCGACTCAAGTGAAGCATATATATAATTTGAATCAATCTTGTGCTAGGAAAAAGGGTAGAAGAGTCTTACGCGATAGGTGAAGAGACAGTGAAATAATTGAGCTTGTTAGAACCATAATGTATTGGCATTTGCCTGCCTTTTCCACTGTCACCCTTATTTCCAAGCAATTGACTGGTAAATTCTTGCAGGGTGAAGCCACGCCATAACAGAACACCGGGCTCCCTGTACTGCAAACATGATAAAAATGTGTTTACATTTTCATCTAACGTTTTAAGAGGTACGTGTGAGGCAGAGCGTTTTACATAACACGTAAAAGGGGAGTCGAATTTATGAATAATGTAAAAATATGATATCTGGGCCTAACTTAACCCCAAAAGCTAGCTCATGAGGGGAGGTTTGTCCAAGTTTATATAGAGACCAAATTCCAATACATCTTAACACTTCCCGCACGCCCAGACCTCAATTGGAGTGTGAACACTTCTAAATAGGAGTCCATCATCGGTGAACAACAAATTGAAATGGGCCTGATACCTTGTAAAGATATGACACTTGGGCCTAACTCAACCCCAAAAGCTAACTCACATACTCACATTTCTTCTTTATTTTAGTTTTCTTCAACAAAAACAGGTGATTTTATGAGATAATTGTTAGGGTTTTGCCTTGATTTTCTTACCATAATTTAAGATTTATTTTTCCTTAAAGAAAAGACAAAACATTACCATAAATGTTTTTACTTTTCCTAAAAGGTTAATATAATATTCTTTCATATTTGGTTTATTCTCTCTTTTTGGGACTCATTTTCTAGTAGGAAAGGTTTTAGGACTCTATAAATATAGGTTTGTTTCTTCTAACACAAAAACAACAACATCCACAATGTAGTCGTTTAAGAGTTTTGTTTATGGGAAGATTCATTCTCTCTAAAGTTTCACTGTTTTTCTTTATATTAGTTTTGATATAATAATATTTTGATTTTTAGTATAAGTTTTTGTTATCTGATTTATCAACTATATGATTTGTAAATTGTAAGCTTCCGCATGACGCCCTAATCACCCTTCAGAACCCAACAATAATAACCATTAGTTGAGGACCGTCAGAAAAATTTACCTGAGGCAAGACAATGTCATCTGTGGTGAGAGCAGCAGCAGAAGCTATGTTAATGACTTCTTCTCCAACACTGGTCAGATAAAAGGATAACCTCCCTCGTTTTTTTGCTTCATCAAAAATGTTGTCCATTAATTGAAGGGTCACCATTGTACTATACATCTTCACTGCCAAATCTCTCCTCACCTAACAAAGCACCAAACCACATGGCACACGGTTGAATCTTGTGGTTATAAACATATCATGCAGGAAGTCGAAATTAAAGATATTACATCTATAGTAAGACATACAAATGATTAATACCCTGTGGTTTGTTATGTATTAGTTATAGAGAGATTGAAAATCCTACCAAATAAAGAATTAAATAGGGATAAGACATAAGTACCCATAGACTATGACCGAAATTTCAAAGACACACCTTAACTAAACTAAGGTCCTATTACCCCTATCTCATTTTTTGTAATTTTGTACACCTTTTTGGCCTACATGGCTTCCAAACATCTCTCACACGCCTCAACAGAGTGGAGTCACAGTGTGTGTCACGTAAGCCAAAAAGGTGTATAAAAATTACAAAAAAGAATGAGATCAGGGGTAATATAGGACCTTAGTTTAGTAATTAAGGTGTATTTATGGAATTTCGGTTATAGTCTAGGGGACTACTTATGCCTTATTCCAATTAAATAATACTACGACTAATGCATGTTTTAGATTTTCTAATACATCCTACCAAACGACCTGTTATTGGTTTAGTACAAATACAATGTAGGAGAATTTTTTCCTGAATTGAAATTAATTACCTGTTCAAATACACTTCCTGGAATTGGAGAGCCATTACTGTCAAGGACTCTATAACAAGCTAACCTTATTTCTGATGACTCTGGAATGAATTTCATTTGAGAAACAAATGGAATTTTTCCTCCTGGGAAATCCATGACCTGTTAAAAAGATAGTATTATCTAAAAAAATTCATTAAAATGATGAAAATCATTAAATATTAAATATAAAACAAAGAAATGACGGTCGTGCTCGGCTTGGACTGAGATGGTCAGGCTAGCTCATGTGACCTCAACGTCAATAAGGAATGCAACCAACATGGATTGTGGTAGGATGATTGGGATCTCTCCACATTAATTAGAAGTCTCGGGTCATTACTAGAAACAAGGATTTTTCCCACCACGAATCAGTAGAAAATTTATGTTGTAGAATATTATTTTCAGCTCACTAGAAAAATCCATGATGGGAAACAAATTGTCACTGAAATAGTGAGAAACTTCCTAATTTTCCGTATGAAAACATTACTATTAATTAATCCGTACGAAAACATTATTTGTTTCCCACCGTGCAACAACAAATAATATGATAACCAAAGCAAAGAAAATAATATGTAATGAGAAAAACGAAAAACAATAACTAATCAACATGAAATAAAAAATGGAGATATAATCCAACAAATTTGTGTAGTTTATAAATGAGATAAAACACAAGTACCTCCTAGACTATGACCGAAATTCCAGAGACACACCTTAACTAAACTAAGGTCCTATTGCCCCCTGAACTCATTTTTTTGTAATTTTGTACACCTTTTGACTTACGTAGCACACTCCGTGACTCCACGCAATTGAGGCGTGTGGTAGATATTTGGATGCCACGTAAGCCCAAAAGGTGTACAAAATTACAAAAAAATGGATTCTAGGGTAATAGGACCTTAGTTTAGTTAAGTTGTATCTCTGAAATTTCGGTCATAGTCTAGGGGTACTTGCACCTTTTCCCTTTATAAATAGCAAAAATTACATGTTAATCCCATTTTGCTACAGATTAGCAAGGGATTATAAGAAAATTCAATTAGTACAAATTAACTAGGAATTACCAACAAATTTCGTAGCTAGCTAATTTCATATTATCACCACATAGTAGTGATAGTATATATTATATAAAGAGTTGATAAAACATTACTTGGTTCTCATCATGTTTAATATCAACATGATCATAATCCTCCTCATAGCATTGTGGCTCTTGTTGCTTGGACTCAAAATAGGAAAATGGCCTTGAACCTCTAGGGTGAAGAAGAGATAAGGGACAAGCCCTTTGAACAAAATGGTTAAAAATTCTTCTTGAAATCCAAATGGCCATTGGTAGTATTTCTTTATTTTGAAAAAACTAATGGAAAAAAAAGTGCTTTGAAGATGGTGTTTTTTTTTTATTATTTATAAAGAAGACAAGAATACTAGACAAGCAACTACTCCAATTAATAATGGAGTTCCCTTCTTTGGGAAATAATAATGAAGAGGCTTTTGCCTTTGGTGATGAGTGAGATTTGTAGGGGCCGCTAAATATAGAATATTTCTACTCTGATTTGGTTATATAATAAAAGAACAGGAAAATGATCAAATATATTCCTATAAATTTCATTGAGTAAGCTTTACTTGATCGAATCAGCCAACCTCTTTCGTTCCGTCGGGATTCCTTTAGTATTCAAATTTTATTGAAATTGATGTGCTTGAATGCAGTGGTGGAGCCAGGATTTTCAATAAGGGCGTTCAAAATCTAAAAAATAGACACACGAAGTAGCTGAAGGGGGTTCGACATCTACTATATATACTTAAAAAATTATTTTAACCATGTATAAATCATATAATTTTTCGCCGAAGGGGGGTCGGATGACCCCCTCATTCTAAGGTGGCTCCGCCACTGCTTGAACGTCAGGTATAGCCGGAATTCTTTCGCAGTAGCTCTCAAGGTAATGGCTTAAAACTAATCTCCCACAAGCTGGTTTTCGCTCGATCGACGAAATCAATGTACAACACAACAAAATGATGAAATGAAGAAGAATGAACGGGATGCATCGAAGGAAGGACCGACAAACTTGTTACTTGTGTTTGGTTAACTACTTTACTAACTTAAATAGAAAAAAGTCAAAAAAAAATTTAAATTATGTGAAATTGAACAAAAATACTTTTCGTTAATAATTTAATTCAAAGATATTCATGTCACTAATGCATTAGTCCAAAAATAGTTTTATTGTTACTTTGGGTAAAAATATACTTTTCCTGATAATTTTTTTTAAAAGAACCGTTTTATTCTTTTAAAACCCCTTTAATAACTAAAATAAAAGTGGAAAGTAATTATTTTTTTTATCTTCTTTTATCAATTAAAATAGAATCATCCCATATAGGCATATACTATCCGAAATAGTTTAAAAGGAAAAGGTCACTCATGTCCTTAGATTACGTGAAATTTAATAAATTTGATAAAATATTATGTTTTCTTTAATTACAAAATAAGTGGTAAACAGAGGAAAATGTCAAAAAAAAAAGAGGTAAAAGATAAATATGAATCTTGCTTTAGAAGCATGCCACATTAACAAAATATTATTTGTTAATAATTTGATCCAAAAAATAATAATCTATGTAATAGACATGTAAGCGCCACTTAGGATAATAAAAGTGGTATCATAATACTTAACTGTCAAAGGGCAAATATGTGCTCAAAGTAGGATGATAAGGGCAAATATATCAAAAAAAAGTATAACTAAGGGAAAATATAACCATTTTCTAAGAGTACAAGGAAAAATAGTAACATCATCATTAATTTTAATTTAGATAATTACTAAAAAAATTCTAATAGAATCAAAAAAAATATTTTCTTAAATCTTTTTCGAATTGAAGTAGGATAAACATTTGTTTATATATTTCTTAATTTTAAAGTTAATATGATAAGGGCAAATATATCAAAAAAAGTATAACTAAGGGCAAATATAACCATTTTCTAAGAGTACAAGGAAAAATAGTAACATCATCATTAATTTTAATTTAGATAATTACTAAAAAAATTCTAATAGAATCAAAAAAAATATTTTCTTAAATCTTTTTCGAATTGAAGTAGGATAAACATTTGTTTATATATTTCTTAATTTTAAAGTTAATATGATAAGGGCAAATATATCAAAAAAAGTATAACTAAGGGCAAATATAACCATTTTCTAAGAGTACAAGGAAAAATAGTAACATCATCATTAATTTTAATTTAGATAATTACTAAAAAAATTCTAATAGAATCAAAAAAAATATTTTCTTAAATCTTTTTCGAATTGAAGTAGGATAAACATTTGTTTATATATTTCTTAATTTTAAAGTTAATATGATAAGGGCAAATATATCAAAAAAAGTATAACTAAGGGCAAATATAACCATTTTCTAAGAGTACAAGGAAAAATAGTAACATCATCATTAATTTTAATTTAGATAATTACTAAAAAAATTCTAATAGAATCAAAAAA
>JAJOOS010022658.1:0-11157 GCA_029582725.1 Solanum chiquidenum | reverse complement strand
TAAGTGAACTTCCATTGTCAGAATTAGATGTTACAGACTTGCAGCTAATTGTTGTGCGTTATATAATTCTTGGATGGCATGTATTGCAGCTAAGTGAACTTCCATTGTCAGAATTAGATGTTACAGACTTGCAGCTAATTGTTGTGCGTTATATAATTCTTGGATGGCATGTATTGCAGCTAAGTGAACTTCCATTGTCAGAATTAGATGTTACAGACTTGCAGCTAATTGTTGTGCGTTATATAATTCTTGGATGGCATGTATTGCAGCTAAGTGAACTTCCATTGTCAGAATTAGATGTTACAGACTTGCAGCTAATTGTTGTGCGTTATATAATTCTTGGATGGCATGTATTGCAGCTAAGTGAACTTCCATTGTCAGAATTAGATGTTACAGACTTGCAGCTAATTGTTGTGCGTTATATAATTCTTGGATGGCATGTATTGCATCTAAGTGAACTTCCATTGTCAGAATTAGATGTTACAGACTTGCAGCTAATTGTTGTGCGTTATATAATTCTTGGATGGCATGTATTGAATTGGTTTCTCATTTTTTATTGCTCGTGTCTTGGCTCTTTCATGGTTCTCATTTCTTATTGATTTATGGTCTTATCACGTTTTAATTTTACATCTCAATTGCAAAAGACATCATATGTAGCTTGTGCAACCATGTTTCATAGAAAGTTTTTAGTTCTTCCAAGCATCAAACATTCTATGTCAAGAATGAAACTTTGCTTAACAGTAGAATGAAGATCTGCTTACTATAGAATTTTTTTAAAAATGAATCTATGCATGATATATTGTATTTGTACTATTCTTCAATGTTTGCACATATTTAATTGTGACACAACATGACGATGATAACTAAAGTTTGTCAATTGGTTGCTAAATTGAATATAAGGTGAGTTTTCTATTGAATTGTGTAGATTTCCTTACAAATATTTATATAGGATGGGGATATTCTTGAAAGCATATGAAGAAAGAATATGCATCAATCATCCATAGGAACATCAGTATACGCCATCACCACATCTATCTGTTAGGACATAAAAAGAACATGTCTAAGTTATCTGAATTTCTGAAGGTGTACTGGTTAGAGCAAACTGTAAATGCAATATAAAAAGTACAGTATAAGAAATATGGAAGACTTTGAGGAGTGAAATTTGTTTTCATAATTTTTTGATGTTATTTACTGACTAAATGATATATGTGTATTTCAATTCATACTTGCTTAAACATCCTCAGGACTGCAGTTGGTATTGGAAAAAGCTATGATGCAATGGGCTGGAATCAGATGACAACATGGGGGCGTGCGACAAGTGTTAATGGAAATCAGGAGGAAACATTGGAAATCCATACAGAAGGAGGTCATTGCAGCCATCTGGGGGGCAATGATCTACCATACATGGAGGGCTCGGAATTGGAAGCTGTTCAAAGGAGAAACTGTATATACAGAGAAGGTCATTAAGCGAATCAAAGAGGAGTTGATGGGTAGATTGACTTTACCTTGCCTACACAAGAAACTTCATAGATGTAGGGGTTGAATGCAAAGATTACACTTGTAAGTTGTAGCTAGTTTTTTTGTTTCTTTCTGAGGGCCGGTGATCATCTGGCTTGTTCAAAGGAGATGTCGAGGTGCTCTTTGGCTTGTAATCATTTACACACATAAAATTCCTTATTCATTCAAAATTAGTCCTAATCTGGAAAACTTCCAGGTATTACGAAGTGCGTTATCTGAGAAGCATCTATGTTTCATAAGTTGTGGGAGTGGGGGCTTGACCCCTACCATGTCTATAATTTCCAACATAAGTTGCACAAAAACAGAGGGGGCATGTATCCCTGAGAACCCCTCCAATGCCAGCCCTGGAAACAGTAAGGAATAAGCAGTAATTAACAATGTTGTAAGAAAAATCAGGTTTTCATTCAACATAGTTTATACATGGCTGGTGTTACCTGAATATATAGGCCTAAAAAGCTCTTTGCTGGCAACCTAGGGCTAAGATGAAATAAAAACTTAAAGTAGCAAATAAGAAAAAAAATATAATATAGTCATGAGAATAACAAGAACTATTCATGCAAGGCAACTTTTTTTCTACAGATAGGGCAATTGTTCTTCTCTGATAGCCAAGTGAATATGCAACTCCTATGGAATACATGGGAGCACGGTGTCACCGCCACCACTGATTCATGAGAAAATTTCCCAAAGCAAATAGGGCATATGTCATCTGCCAACTCAAAATTATGCACAATGTTCTTCAATAATACCTCCCCCACTGTCATAATCTTCAATCCACATAGCAGCTCCCTAAATTCTTGTTTTTTCCCATCGAATACGTTTTCAGAACAAAAAAACAAAGCGCGCTCGATCAAGTAATTAGACATAGAATGAAGGATGTCTTGAATATCAGAATTTTCAACATCAAACTCTATGTCAAGTCGAGCCAAATATAGTTCAGCCGTAGAATAAAATCCATTTAGATATAAATTTCTCCTCTTATTATCAGACTCTAAAACTCCATACATGTAAAAATGAACTACATTTTCATCGCTGCTCTCACTATTCCACAATATCTCGTACATATTACTAATATTAGTTAAGCAGATCATATCCCGTGAAGATTCCGCCTCCGAGTCCGAGTCCGATTCCGAGTCCGAGATCACGTCCACGTACGGGGACGTGTCCACGTCCATGTCCACGTCCACGTCCACGGTCACCACAATCTTACTGCCTTTCGGATGTGATAAGGCACAGAAGGTAGTTTTACAATAACAGCTTCTCAAATAAGCTGAGATGGTTTTGGCTACAGAATGAATTGTGTCCAAACAGAACAATTTGGATGGGGACAAAGCATTGCTAATGTTTTTAACTAGATCTGCAAATGTGGATTCTGCATCTGCATTTACTAACACGAAAGGTTGGATAATAGGAGTAATATTATTTTTTACTCGAAAAATCAAAAATCCATATTCCGGTAATAAAGCCCCAAACTTCCTACAATGACTGTATACATGGCTCACCATATGATGGTGCTTCCACTTGAACACCCTTATCTTCATTCCCTTGATATTTTCACCTGGAATCGCCATCCCTTCTGACTTATGGTAAACGAAACAGAGCAGCTTAATTTATATAGAATCAATAGTTTCCTATGTATATGTGAAGTAGGAAACAAATTCAATATTTCTGGCTGTGTTTTGGTGTGAATAACAGAGTTTATTTTCCTTTCCGGAATTAACTTCAAAAAATCGCAAGTTTAGTTTATATAATATAGGAAATAAAGAAAGAGTAGGAATTCTAAGTAGTTTAGGATTTATTATTTGGTATTTATTTAATTATGGCTAGTTAGAATTTGTTTGTCCTAAGCTTATATGGGAATTAGATTTTTTAGTCCTAGTTTAATTTGATTGGTACAGTGGTTTCACTAATGATTTTAATTATTTTTTTTATTATCGGGTTATCGATTCTTAACGGGTTAACCAAAAATTCGATAGTAAATTAAATAATTATATTTATACCATGCTGAGAGACTCAAATTCTGTCAATGCTGGAAGAAGGGCTTCACTCATCTCCTTCTCTTCAAAGACTAGTCATCCTCTCCTGCCATCAACTCCAGTCTCTTTCCGGCCTTCCCTCCTCCCTCTCTGAGCTGATCATTGAACGAATCAACTTCAGTTAATGCCTTCAATGAGTCGGATAAAACATGTCTTATCACCTCATCAAATAAATGGGCGATTGATTGATTCAGGAGCCACAAATCACATTACAAGGTAATCCCAATATTTTTTCTAGCTTTCGATCACACAACGAGAAATCAAAACTCTACGTGCTTCAAGTGCACCACTTTATCGTGTGATAGCATATTCAAGATGTTACTTGACAGCAAAAATGATAAACTAGATATGTACACAATATGCCAGTAAAGATCAAGAATACAATGTCATACAAAAAAGTACCAGAATAGTTGGAAGGAGATGGAATTCCGAATTATAGTTGTTTTTAATGGTTTTTCTGCTCTTTCCACACCTCCTGATATCTGGTGCCAAACTGTCGCCCCTTTCCTTATTTCTTTGATAATAGAGTTGACTGTCTTTGTGGCATCCATTGTACAAGTTTGTAAAAAAGGCTGGATGAGTGAAACAAGGGAAAGCGCTTAGAAGAGTCCATCATGTATATCCTAAAAGATGTTACATTTAATAGAGAATGCAAACAGTTAAAGCAGAATTAAGCAATCAAGAAGGGAAATATACACCAAAAAGACCACTAGTTAATGAAACTGGAAAGCAGAATTTAAAGAGCACCATAAAAAAGAAACCATTGCAGAATCAAACTCATTAATAGGAAGATAGGACCTTTTGTTCGAACCATCAGCAAAAGAAATTAAAACATGGTAAATGGATGCTAGAAGAGGACAGACATACTGCAAACTTAATAAAAGAGTACTAAGTAGAAAGGTAAAAAAGTTGAAAGAACAGAACTAAGGTCACAAGGACAACAAGACATGCTATCTGAAAAAACATCAAACACTCGATTAAGCCTTTTCGTCATCAATGTGAAGAGCAATCCTGTCCATGATTTTCGCCACCACATCTTTCGACTCCTTAAGCAGCTTCACTCTCTTTCAGCCTAAGGCGTTTCTCCGAAACCAAAGGTGATTCTTCCAGCATTCTCTCAATGCCACCACCATGGGATGCCATAAGTTTATTAACAATCTCCTGCTCAATCTCATAATTAACCATCTTTTGAAGACTAAACATTGTATACAGTGCCATATGATCGACCAATCTCATCAACACGATTTTCCAGTATGCAATCATCCTCATCTTCAATTCAAAAGCTTGCTGAGCAACATCCTTATGCTTCCTCAAACTCCCAACAACAACTTCTCCAATTCCCTTGATGTTTATTAACGCGAGCTTGTTAGAATCATTCATAATCTCCATAAATGGTTTTTGCTGAGCCATGAGCCTACTACAAGTTGCAACATACTCAGGATTATAAGTGTAATCCGTCAGCCTTTCCATCTCAATGATTTCTCGGACCCAATTAATTGATTCATCCTTCCTCTTGGCAATCAAATTTTGCACCGCGCACCTAGTGGAAGACTGAAGTTGCTGGTGGTTACAGAAATGATGCATCAAAACTTTGATGACAACTGTCTATATAGTTCCACAATTTCCCCGCGAACACCTCAGGAATTGCTGAAATCCCACTGACCTTTTTCTGTAAAACATTCAGAAAAACAGCACGAGGCAGGAAATTTGGTAATCCAATCCCATTTGCTTCCTTTAAAGACATGATCTCATCCATCAAGAAATCTTTCTTTTTGTCAATGCTCTTTGAATGTAGCTCAACAACGTACTCGTTGAGCATCTCAGCTAATCTAGCAGTGCAATGCATTTCAAGATCTTCAGCATACTCATCAAACTCCCCTCTAAGAAATATTTTCTTTAGAGACTCCTTGGTGGAACTCAGAATACGCATCAACATTGTCAATGCTTCAGCAACAGAACTCAAATGTTGTGGTAACTTGTTGAGAGCAGCAACATTAACAGCGAGTTTGTCATTAATCTTCCTCACAATATCTGGCAAGCATTTGGAAATGATGTTTGCTTGAATATGCACCAACTTATGTGCCAGAACAGGAACACTAACCATTGACTTATCAATCTTTGATAAAAGTGCATGAGTTTGAAAAAGCCTTGCCTCCTCACTACGAGCTTCATCGTAAGACTTATTCCCAGTTCTATTCTTAACACAAACATAGCCAAGTCCTATATTCACATCATTTGATGTAACTTTTTCAAGCAGCCCTTCAGGAGCTTTATCAACCTTTGTCACACCTCTCCCCGGTTTTGTCCACCTTCTGCGACATCCGAATAGACTCACAAGTAGGGAAATCAACAGTGGCTGATAAAACATTCAAAATTATGCTTGCCTCAGGTGTTATATATTTCATAATAATATCTGAAATTTGTTCAAAGATATCGTCTGGTTGTCTGTGAACAGGAACTCTAGTAATTCCAGGAAAATCCACCATAGTCAAGTCAGGAACACCATTCTTTTTCACTATGAGTGATAAAGGTATGTTGGATATTCCCTTACCATGTCCAGCAATCTCATTAGTTGCAAGAACAATCGCCTCCGCAATGTGAACTTCATCGGTTGGAACTAACTTTCCATTGTACTCCAAGTGTAACTCTGTCTCATTATGATTTTGGAGCCTCATGATGAGAGGCACACTAGTGCAAATGCCTTGTCCTCTAGGTAGACTGATTCCGGCAAGTGATTCAAGTACACTAGACTTTCCAGAAGATTGATCACCAATCACCACAATAGTAGGCAATTGGATGCCTTCTTGCATTATGTTAAGGTGTCGAAGCTTGTCAACACAGTCGAGGAGTGGTCGAATTCTATCGTTGAAAGATGAAACAATGGGTGCAGGAACATTATTAGAGCCTTGTGGTTCTATCACTGCAAGATGTTTTTGATCAACAACTTGTAGTGCACATTCACTAGTAGAAGAAGAAGAGTCATTATTAATGATATGCATTGTGATAAATGTTTTGTTGCTTCTCTACAATGTGTGATTTCTTGATGATCATACGAATTCACCATATGGATATTTATACATGTTTTTTTGTCATGATTCATTTATGAGCATTAACAATCATCAATCATGATTAATGGCTGTTGCTTTTCCAATCAAGGGGATAATTAAGTGTTTTGTATCCCCAATAATACTAAACTCATCGTTTTCATCACAAAAAACACTTGAACTACTTCTGCATGTTTTCACTTTTCGTTTGGCATTCCAACAGTTGACACAGTACCATTCCTTTCCTTTTCTATTACACTCTGTTACGATGGCTGTTACGTATTGTTTCATACTGTATTGAATTGTTTTTAATGAATACAATATTACGTTCTCCATCATTACATAAATGTTACACATCAACAATTTGAATAATAAACCAACAAGAAAGATAGGGTAAATGGTATAGCTACTATTAAAAGGTAAGATAAAGAAAATGAGAAAAAAATATCAAGGTAGCGACGCGATCAACCAAATTGATCGTTACGTTATTTTTGTTGTTATCTAATGATGGATTTAGACGATACGATATAATACAATTGAAATAACAATCGAAACAAATATTGTATTTAAACTAACAATACAACTGTAACAACCATTCAATCTATAACAAGCATCCATCAACTGGCATTTAAGTGTCCAAAATTCCATTTACTTTGCTGATAGGATCTATGCTCGTTTACTTGATAGCATATCGTAGTGTGAGGATAGTAGTAGTGGAGTTTTTCTTTTATTTGATTTCACAAGAAATTACAAAAGGGTAGTGCTAAATGACCAGAAAATTTAGCCAGAATTTGGCTAGAAAATTTTAAAAGTGTATAATATCTTTTTTATTTTAAAATAAACTGATTTTTTTTCTATTTTTTAATTAAAAGGTATTAAAGTTAAAAGGGTAAAAATGTTCAAAAAGGTAAAATAACATAGATAAAAATATCATTTTGGCCAAATTTTCTGGCCAAAAAGATATTTCCATTACGAAATATGAAGTACACTTAGTTCTAGTAAAGTTCCATGCAATCTATTTCTTCCCTTGATTTTATCTCTTAAAACTATCCGTGATTCGGGGGCTATTAGTCTCAAAAGTAGGGAAGATTGTAATTTATTTTCTAACATTAAGCGAGTACAATTATGTTCCTTCCTTGATCTTCTCGCTTGATGATTTCTATGATTCGAGTATCATTAGTAACGTTTTCTCAAACTAAGATGATACAGACATCCTTGAGATTTATTTGATCTGAGTTTTGTAGATTTCTTGAAATATTTAGTTGTTAACCAACACTTTAATTTCTTTATGAATATTATATGAATTTGTGGAATATATTCAAGATACCTCTTCAATATAATATATTATCTTTTATATAAGAATGACATAAGATTTAGGGTAGAATAACCCC
Organism: Solanum chiquidenum; assembly: GCA_029582725.1. NCBI lineage: Eukaryota > Viridiplantae > Streptophyta > Magnoliopsida > Solanales > Solanaceae > Solanum > Solanum chiquidenum. The sequence goes on along the minus strand of JAJOOS010022658.1, from coordinate 3,171 downwards.
AAGAACATGAACTGAAATTGAAACTTATCTTGTAAATTCCACAAAATTTCAATATCTACATGTGTATTTGTTATTGTTAATTATCTTCTTTTAAAGTTCGACAAACAATAATTTACATTAAAAATTCATTTCCAAGAGAAAACTCTTTTTACCAAAGACCACTTTGTTATATTATTACTCCAACGTGTCAACCTCAAACTTAGATCTCATGAAACGTGGGTTGCACATCACCTATAAGAAAAAAGAAAAAAAAGACTATAAATATATAGCAAAGACTACAAAATATATGCTCTATGTATTTTCAGTAAAATAATAATGTTTTATAGATAAATTGAAATTTGTAGCAATAATTTTTTTTGGTACCATATTAATAAAGAAGATAGTGACAAAAATCGAACTTCAAAAGAAGTCAAAATTCAATTATATAATGACGAAGTTAGGGATTTAGTAATGAGTATTTAAGGACGTTTGAATTTTAATATATAATATAAGAAATACATATTTGATAGTAATTTATTGCTTAAATTTATGTTATATTGTTTAATTTAGTATAAAAATTTAAAATAAATTTAACTTATAATTTTAAATATATCGTGACTATAAAAATATATTAATAAAAATATGTACAATTTAAAATGAGAACTACAATCGAATATAAAAAAGTGTTTTTCTTTTCGAAACAGACTATTTAACTGGGTAACTCTACAACTAAACAAAAAAGACAATGGCCATACACCTCCAAATTTGAGGGGCCTCAGTTTTCTTAAACAATAATTATAGGTATTTTCTTAAAAAAATATATTATATTATTGGTAGAAAATATAAAATTTCCATATTAGAGAAAAAATAATAGAAGTTCAATAGATCTAGAATGTTATGTCTCAAGAAAGACTAAATAAATTAATTTATAGTAATAAATTTCACAAGAAAATTTAAAATTTAAGGCCTCAATTTGAGTTTTGGCTTTAGGCCACTATTGTATTTGAGCCACCCTGCGGACAAATAAGAAATAGTATAACAAAAATTAAAATAAAATGAATATAATTTTCTTAAACAAATATCTAAAAACATTACTATTAGAAACTAGTGATTTTTTGATGAATATAGAGATTTCTGATAGAAAATTCGTCGAAAATCGTGTTCTTTTAGGTGCGTGTTTCATTATATAAAACTAAAATTCAAATATAATCCAGCTAGAATATATTCTCACTTAATTGGTGAGGTGTCTATATTATATTGTATCTATGTCCCCTTTGTGGTTATGGAGTTCACGTCTCTCACCAAAAATAAAACTTTGAACTAAAATACAAGAAAAAACCCTAAGAACTAAGACATTGACACTTTACTTCATATGATTTATTATCCACCAACATCCATTTATCAATTGTTAAAAAGCTCTTTCAAAAAAAAGTATTCATCATCTATTTTGTTCTCTCCTTTTCTTTCATGATATTAACGTTACGAAATTAGTCAGGTTCAATTATTGATCATTATCGACCTACTATACTCCATTTTTCACTTTGTACCAAAATGGCAACCAAGCCTAATGGCACCACCACTAAAAACCCCACCACCCCCACCCCAAACCCTACACCGAAAAATCAAACGTACAATCCAAATCGGATCCCTTATCGACCGAACTATCGACACAAACGTCGTGCTCGTGGTTGCAATTGTCGTAGATGTTTTTGTCGATGTTGTTGTTGGACAATTCTCATGATCATCGTCATTCTTATCCTTGTAGCTATTGCGGGTACAATTTTTTACTTACTTTATCGTCCTCAACTCCCTTCATTTTCGATATCCTCTCTCAAAATTTCGCAGTTTAATCTCACCACATCCCCTGATGATACTACAAGACTCGCTACTAAATTCAACGTAACTCTGTCTACCAAGAACAAAAATAAGAAAGTCGTTTACATTTATGATCCAATTGCGTTAAAAGCAGAATCAACCAATCAAATTGAGCTAGCAAATGGGGATTTTCCAAGCTTTACTAGTGCACCAAATAATGTTACAATTATACATTCAACATTATCAATTGTGTCACAAGTTCTTGATGTGGATTCTATTTCAAGTTTGAAATCAGATATGAAGAGAAAAAATGGTATGCCAATGAGGATTTTGTTGGATACAAAAGTTGTTGTGAAAATGGACAAATTGAAAACTAAAAAAGTGGGGATTAGAGTAACATGTGATGGTATCAATGGACCACTACCTAAAGGGAAAAATCCAAGTGTTGCTTCAATTACATCATCTAAATGTAAGGTTGATTTGAGAATCAAGATTTTGAGATGGACTTTCTAGTTACAACTTCACTTTTTTGGTTTTTCATACGCTGTCTGGTACATGTTTTGAAACTCGACTAATTCAAATTCACGTCAGAAGATACCACTTTGAAGTTTCTATCTAAGTCACTTTGAGGTTTCTATCTAAGTCGACTCCATTCTCAAGGCAAAAACTCGACATCATAATTACATATGGAGGAGTGCTTATCAAATTTTTATTTTATTTTTTTTATCAATTTGGTTTTGTGAGTTTACTATTTTTGTTTTTTCTTTAGTCAATGTAATCAAATATTTTACTTCTGTATAATTTTCTTTTATTTAATTTGGAATTGTTTGTAAACTGCCCGCAGAACAAACATAAAAGAATTTTGAGTTTTTTCTTTTATATATAAAAAAGTAATCAAGAATTGTAAAGAAAAACAGAGGGGTTGGAAATACATAATAGTTTTTTTCAATTTTGTTTCTTTATAGTACTTCTTTGTGTTACTAGTATTAGAGTACGTGTGTTGCGCCTATATTTAGCATCAATAAATAAATAAAAAGGTTATATGTAAGAAGAATGAATCTATATATAATATAAAGCTGGATGTAGGAGTGGTGATGTGGCATGCTTCTAAAGCCAAGAATACCATTTATCTTTTTTACTCAATTTTTTGACATATTTCTTAATTTTTTATATCTTAATTGGATTAATTTAGAAAGCTCAAAAGTCATTATCATTAATTTAATGAATTTTTTTATTTCTAATTAAACCAAATAATTAATACATTTTACCTTTTACATCCGTTTTGCTCATTTTTTCCTTTTATGGGTGAACATTGAACAATAATTGTAATATCTAATTAAATTGAGCAATTAATATATTTAATGTCTATGTTTCTTT
>JAJOOS010022650.1:0-14127 GCA_029582725.1 Solanum chiquidenum | reverse complement strand
CTAGACAAATGTCCTTGTTTTGATTACTTGAAGAATATTATAATACGAAAATATATATATTTATATGCCACGAAAAAAGGATTTTCGTTATGAGGGACATAAATGTTGATGACACTTTAGTTTTCAAGTCCAACGAAGGCTAGCCCCAATCCTTATTTTGAAATGCTCTATATAGAGACAAAAAAAAACAATGAGACATGAGAACAACTTCTCAAAAAGAAGCAAATGCCATGATCCATGTCTTACCCATCCAAACAGAATAATATACTTTTAATATTAAGCTATTATATTCGTTACAACTAAGTAATGTGCATGAACATCAAGTGTGTAAATTCCTAGAATTTGGCAATTTCCAATAATCACTGTGAAAGATAAAGTGTATCTGTAAACATCATGGCCATTCCATTTTTGCAGTAGTATTACAGTCCACTAATGCAGGAACTAGCTTGGCCAATTTGAATAAAAGGACAACATGGGTTGCCTCATCAAATATTCAAACCTTCTTTAATTTTTCTAATGGAAAAGGTCTAATAAGTGGGGATTGAAATATTCGTCATTTTGGTCCCCAATATTGCCATATTGGACTCTGACCTTATGAAAATTGGTACTGACTAGGGGTTGTAAAATTAGCATATGAAAAGATGATTCCGAATGGGTTAATGACTCATTTATTTATTATCTAATTCAAATCATTTAAAATTTGGATAGAGATATAACTCAAATTGACCCTAGAAAATTTTGAAATATTTTTGTAAAAAAAAAAGTGCTTGATTAACGATAACAATAACATATCTAATAAAATTTTAAAATTATTTCTGAAAAATCATCGGCTCGTATAACTCATTATTAGCCTATTTTACCCCAAACTATTTCAGCCCAATAAATGACCCTCTCATTTCATAGAGACTTTGGTCAAAGAGATTTGACAAGTCAAAGGTTTATTTTGCATTGTAAATTTCCAAGCAATAAGGTATGAAGGGATTAGTGTCTCTGTCCAATTGAAATGACCCAAACTATCTCTCTTCCTTTAGTTTTGAAGCTTACTGCTAATTAGTGAATCTATTTGGGTGCACTCAAAATAATACATTAACAGAAGTTGTTTGATAGAGTGTATAAGAATAATACAAAGTAGAGTATATTAGTAATGCTTACATTAGTAATGTTTGCATTAGTAGTCTTGCATTAGTTATGCTATGCAAGTATTATTTCTTATACATTGTTTGGTTTAATGTATTAAAAATAACAAATCTTGCATAATTTCTATTAAAAATATATATGTTTACAAAAATATCCTTTATACTTTATTTATTTGTACACTTTTTTTGCAATAAAGTTTTTTGCTAAAACATCAAAAAAGATTTCTTTGCTAAAACACAATTAATCTTCTTCTTCTTTTCAAAAATAATATTAAATAGTTGTACTATTGCGTAAAAATATTATTGTGAAAAGTTTGCAAATAATTTTTTTATCAAATTTATCGTCACAATAGTAAAAATTGTGATTAAATTATATTGAAATTAATTTTTTATTTTTTTAAAAAATAATACGTAAGAGGCCATAAAGCCTATTAAAACACCAACAAATTAAAAAAAAAAACTAAAAAGCAAATAAAAAAAATTATGACAACAAAGAAAATGAAAAGGCATTAAGGGTAGTTTTGTAATTATTTAATCTAATGCAAGTGTTAAAATGTTATGTATTACTAATACCTAGAATTCCTTGGTATTAGTAATACACAACTTAATACACAATAGAGTGTATACTAATGCTTGCATTAGTTATACATGACATGAAAAAGTGTACCAAACAAGGTACTACTGATACACACACCTAATGCATACATTATATTTTCTAATACACTCTACCAAACGGCCCTGTTTTTTCCACAATTGCACCTTTGTAAAATTTACTAACTTTATCATAATACGGTGTAGTAGATGGGATTGCCAGTGGCGGAGTCAAAATTCAATAAGGAGTTCAAAAATCTGTGGAAATAGATACAAGAAGTAACTGAAGGGGGTTCGATATTTATTATATATACATAAAAAATTATTTTAATTATGTATAAATAGTATAATTTTCCATCGAAGGGGGTTCGGATGAACCCCTTATACTAAGGTAGCTCCGCCCCTGGGGATTGCTCCTTTTTTAATTAGAGGTTTTGAATTCGAGCTTTGAATATAAAAAAGTTTTTGGTAAAAAGCGTTTTCCCCCGAATGAGGCTATGCAACTCGAATCTGAATTAGTCGAACTTTACGGTGGATACCGGACAGAGAAACAAAAAAATTTAGTACTAATTTTTTAGCCTGTGTCCTGTAAATACATTTTTAACAGCGCACTTAGATATTAATTCCTTAAGCTTGCTCTGATTAGTGGTCCCAATATGATATATAAAGAAATATAGCAAGAAATGGAGAGGAGCATCATCACATCATTTTCATATGTCAAAAATAAATTATTCTTTCCTTCGAGAATTGGGAAAAGAACTTGACGGTTAATTCAAAGGATCAAATCCACCACCATCATCGACAAATATCATTTTGTCAATTTTAAAAACTCAAAAAGCAAAAACTTCAATATTTAATTCGTTTCACTTCATTTTGTTTAGTAAAGACAATGAAAACAGCATCTAAAAACTCCAACTCCTTCATAGTGATAATGCACGCAATGAAAAAGAAACATGTTCTTTGTTTTAGGGAAGTAGAATGAACATATACCGTAACTCTGAGTTAAAAATTCAATTCCCACTAAAGGCATTTTTGGGAACTTCTCTTCACATATCGGATTTCACAACACGCATTGTGGAGCCTATTTCTTAAGGCACTCAACAGAAATTCTTTTCATTTTCAAGAGCTAAAATTCGAGATCTCTAATTAAGAATATAAGATCACAGTCATCCACTGTTAAATTAGGTCTTAGACCTAACTTACACCCCAAAAGTTAGTTCAAAGGGAGGAGGATTGACCAAGCTTTATAAGGACTCCACTCATCTCATTAACCATCAATGTGACACTTTTGTCATTTTTTAACATCCACCATAATCCATATTGATAATTTCTCTTGACATAATGGAGCTTCCATGTTATAATTTTAAAATTAATTGATTATACAAGACGTTATATCAAGGAAAAAGAAATTAAATCCGACATGTAAAATGGATAAACATAAACATTCACAATTTGTATAGAAGAAAACTACAAAATTTTCTAGTTTTTTTTTAAAAAAAATATATCCGTAAAATAAAAAAAACTCTTATATGAACTACATAAAATTTTTAAATGATTATTTAAACGGGTATAAAACTAGTGCGGTTTACATCCCCTGTGTGGTTTGCAGGCTATTACACAGTGGGGGGTTTACCCAGTGCGCACAAAGTGCTCACCACAGAGTGCTCACCCGAAGGGCAGAGGTTGTAGTGGCTGCGGGTTATCCTTGGGTTCCAAATAAAAAAAGAAAAAGAAAAAAAGAAGAAGTAACGTACACAATTTGTGGGCATCTAATTTTTTAAATTTGATTTGTAATGGAAAGTAGGGGAAAAAGAATTACATATACTTCTTGCGTGTGTAAAAGTGCAAAGCATATAAATTACATGTAAACACAATTTTGGGGAAAGGTGTCTTTTATTTTTGTCAAAAATATATATTCCATGATATATACCCCTTCAAATTCGTATTACATTACAAGTATTTTATATTTATAAGAAAAATAAAGCACAAGGTCAAAAACAATAAATTTAAAAAGATTAAAAGGTGTACAAATATTCGTAGGAACCCTCCCCTCTTGTTCATATTTATAGAAGAGAAAATAAAGCATATGCATAAAACAAATAAGCAATAACTTTATAAAAAAGTGAAAGGGTTTATACACCTTTGTCCGTTTATTTATTGCCAAATGCCTAAAAATATGTGATAATATACTTTCAAGCACATATTAAAATAATTATATTCCAGTATAACAATAACAAATAAATTACACTTCATGGAGAAAAGAAATTTATACAAATATATTGAAGTTATATGTATATAGTTCTTTCAAAGTCTAAGAATTTTACCATTCTAAGAGAATTTGATTAAAACTTTTTACGATAAAATTTCATTTTGTACAATTTTTTTTATAGAGTTATGATTTACAACATATCTTGATGAGATGAAATTGATTTAAATAATAATGAATAACTAAAAATATTCTAGAATTGCTTTAAATCATCAAACATATTATTCATATATATATACTTTTTCATTCAAAAGCTTATAATCTTTGTCTAATTTATGACTTCTTCACCAATATTTTTGCCTTCCTCTCTTTGATCAATTATTTTTCTTTTATTCAATTCAATCTTTCGATTTTGTCGTAAGTATCCCTCATTATGGCATATGTTTTTGAGTCGGCCTAAACAAAGGGCTTATTTAAAAAAAAAAAAATATATCTCGAAGAAATAAAAAGATAAGTAAAGGGGAACTTCCATCCAAATTTTTTTTAGAGAAAAAACACAAAAGATGATGTTTGAGGCTGGACAAAAGATTTTATCTTTTAGTGATTTATTAAAAGCATTATATAATTATAAAGGTTGCTTTTCCTATATATGTGTAATTGATGCTAGTATTTTTACCGAGTGCTTCGAAATTTAATTTATTTATCGTATTTTTTTAAGATTATTTTTTTAAAATTTAACAGTTCATTAATATTAATTTTTAATTTTTCATATGACATATGAATCAATTTTAAAAATGATAATCCTTTTTAACAATTTTTTAATTCTAAATTTTCATTTTTCACCAAACACTTTTAAGTTTATAAAATTAAATGACATTTTGATATATTTAATATATTTTAATTTATGATTACAAAATTCAAAATCATATTTAATTTCTTAAACTCTATGTTAAATTAAAATCGGACATATAAATTGTAATGATGGATTTTTTTTTCTCAAGTCAAATTATTTAAACAATTTGAAAGCAAGGAAATAGTTCAATAATTTAAGGGTAAAATTATAAAATTCATTATTTAAGGAGTTAATTATGTGTTTTTCGATAGGTTTTTGAAATTATCATTACATGCTAGATTTTGGTTCTTAAATATATGTATTTGTTGTGTCTAGATATATGTGTCGTGATTATATATGGTTAAAATTAGGTGTAATTTATTTCGAATACATTATACTCAAGTGTGATTCACATGTATAGGGATACACTAAAACTCTCATTCACCTCTCTCCACACACGGGAGCGCGCGTATATATATGCATTTCAGAATATACCATGCATCTCAAATAGATATATCTAGTGTGATTCACATGTATATGTGATACATTACTCTCTTTCGCCTCTTTTCTTATGTATTTGACAACAAAAATACACGTATCTATATATATTTGACTTGAAATCTGATATGAAATTATTAATTAGTGAGATTTATATAGTTATTTTAAATAATAACAAGAATTAATAAACATAATAGGAAATTAGAAATATATATCTATATATATATATATATATATATATAGAGAGAGAGAGAGAGAGAGAGAGAGAGATGGTGTTCCCATAATTTAGAGGATATTTTCTTATTGACAATAGTGATAATTGATACGTAATTGATACAAGAAGTAAAATTAATATGAGGATATATATATAAAAAATTTAGAAATGTATAATTAGATGGTGTTCCCATAATTTAGAGGATATCTTCTTATTGAGAATAGTGATAATCGATACGTAATTGATACAAGAAGTAAAATTAATATGAGAAATTTCGCAAATAGCCATTATAATAAATTTAATTATGATTCATAGCTATAGTTTATATATTTATGGGTTGTAGCTATAATTTAAGCTGCTTTGTTTGTATAATTCACATATAATTTGTGGGTACGTTTGTATAATTGAGTTATTTTTGTATAAACTCAAAATAACGAATTTATACAAATACAAACATCTAAACTCTAAATAATTATACAAATTATATTATACTAAATTTCATAATATAAAAGTTATACAAATTTCAAATTATACAAACGGAAACAATAAACCGCATAATTATAACTAAAAGTAGATTGCGAATTATAATTAAAATAAACTATAGCTATTTTAACTAATTAACTAGTATCCGTCTAATTTTCGGAATTAACAACTGAAAGCAAGGGAAAAATATGAGTGGGGTCAAATATAGAAGAGGACAAAAGTGGCAGGTTTGGGTTCGTTGTGAAGAGTAGGGAATGGGCCAAATTCCCCAATCCACCCAGCCCTTTCTTGTAGCTCCACGAATCCTACGCGTAAGCCCAACAGCTCATTCACTTTAGCCACTCATCCCATCTTCAGTGGACCATCCCTTTTTTCAAAATCCCTAATTCCGAGAAAATAATACTAACGAATATCCGAATAACCTTTTTCAACTCCTCACGCGCCGCAAACCCTATATATACACCTCCTTTCCTTTGCCTTATGGTTACTTGAAGGTGCCCAAAATCTCACAGCATCTTCTCTTTCTCTAGACTAGAACCTCTCCTCTTTCTTCTCGCCTTTTCAACTGATAATAAGTACTTTTTTAATTCCTTACATCGTACTCTATTCAAAGCATGATGAACTCTATCAACGGTACACAAGTGATCAAATTTCTGTATAGTTACGTTGGGAGAATTGTCCCTCGTCGTTCCGATGGAAAGCTCCGTTATATCGGTGGTTTTACCAGAGTTCTCTCTGTTGACAAGTCTATTTCGTTTGCAGGTGTGTTCATTCATTCGATTTTATTCTTATTGTTTTTATTATCCTTTTGGATTTTTTTGGATTTGGAGTTGTTACCGTAGCTGATTGAATTAAATGATGCAGAGTTGATGGTGAAGTTTGGAGAATCGTGTGGATCGTCAATGAGTTTGAAGTGTAAGTTGCCGACTGAGGATTTGGATGTTTTAGTTTCAATTACTTGTGATGAGGATCTGATGAATGTGATTCAAGAGTACGATCGAGTTTCTGCGTTGACGAATCAGGAGATGAAGATTAGAGCTGTTTTATTTCCTCTCAATTCGGTGAAAAAAGTTTCTCCTCCGTCATCTCCAATGTCGTGTTTTGACTTTCCGGCATCGAGAATGAAGCCGGAAAAGCTCAGATGTTTCTATTCACCTCCGTCGTATGCGGCGGCGGCAGCAGCTAGGTGTTGTTCTCCAGCTTTGGGATATCCAGTCGGCGGAAGGAAAGACGGTGGGAAGTTTTATTACCCTTGCTGTGACCATGGAAGTCCTAGGCATCTTTACTATGTTGCTCAACGAAACCATAGCCAGTAGAAATTAAGTTGAAGATAATAAAAACAATTAAATTATTTCAGAACGTATATGAGTAATTGAGCACATAGACAAACTGAAGCTCCTCCTCACACAAAAAAAATGAAGATGAAATTATATACAACAACAAATGCCTTTAGTGATAAGAATTGAGTATATTTTATCCTCCCGACCTTGGTATGTTTGTTGTTATTGACAAATGCCTTGGGTTCATTGAATTGGATTGTACATTATTTGAGACTGCAGTTCAATTCAATCGTGAGGTGAATTTGACGTATGTTTACCCATTTTTGGACTTGTTAATAGACAACCGCCGTGTTATGGTTCGGCGTTTGCCGTCATACACTCATTGGCGACGGACGTGTTGCTTTAGGATTTCTCTTTGTTTTTTAACTCGTACGTTCTGCCCAATCTTTTAGGCATCGTTTGGGGCCTTAATTGATTCCCTGGGACCATTCTTTTGTGGACACTTGTACATACTATTTAGGCTTCACATACTTTAGGGTTCTATATATAACCATATTTAGGGTAATTTTGGTTGGAGAGGTCCGTTTCCATGGCGTTTTAATTGTTTTTCATTGATTTCTTCCTTAATTTATGGTGTTAATTAACACTTTCACTTTTGAGATATTTCAGGGGACCCATTTGGCATACTGAGCTGGCAAAAAGGATTGGAGCAACTTGCGGGATTTCGTCATGGACATAATGATTCAAACAAAGCCTTAAATTCTAATTAAGGAGAAATTAATGTATGAAATATATACATTAAACTGAGAATAGATATTGATATTAAGACTTCTAAAAATACGTTAATATTATATTATAATATCAACAAGTGATGTGATCATAATAAAATGCTGCTATAAAAATCAAGAAGAAAATGAGTGGTTGGTCGAGTCAAGGTAACATGGATTGTTCTATGGCGTAAGTAAAAAATTGTTTTATGTTTCCCACTATTTTGTCTAACAAACTAGTGGACCCAAAGTTCATAATTTTGTGAATCAAGAAATATAAATTTTTGAAAAAGTGAGCTTTTTCTATGCTTTGTGGGGGATACAAAGCGCGTACAAAACGAGGTTGGGGGAATTGATTGGTTTGATAGTTCTAAATTTCTTTTTAGGCAACCGTGTTAAACCAACGAGTTGGGCTAAGGGATCAAAGTTAAAATATTGAAGGGTCGTGCTTAAAACTCTTCAATATTTGTTTAGGTTACCAATTAGTCAGTATAAATCATCTAACATTATTGCCCCAAAATAAATTATTTAAATTTTACCAAATCCATTGGAACAAAAGTTTTTTTTTTCCGTGGCAATATTGCAAAATTATAAGACGACAACATTCATGTAACCGAAATTAAAATTCTGAAATTTGATTTTTTTATTATAAAAAAAATAATGACGTGGCCGAATTATAATTGGCTACGTGTAAAAAATGGTTTTGTGAAATCACCGTTAAAAAATAATGGCATGAATGAGCATTTTCTTAAACAGTAATGGCATAGATGAGCCAAACTTTTAACAGATGACATAAATGAGCCTTTTCTAAAAGTTCGATGGCATATTTGAGCTTTTTTCCCTTAAATTTATAACTTCGATCTTTGTGAAGGTAAATCGATTGTGAAACTATGAGGAATACAAATAAGTCTATATGTAGAGGAATGTTAGTTGATTTGGCCATTGAGCAACTAGTAAATTCAAGGAAAAAATTCAAAGTTGGGTAGAACAGCCTAGTACATTGATTTATGACTTGTTCTACTTTTTAATAATAAGTATATATATTGTCAACAGCTGGAATATTATTAAGGCAGAATAATAATAGGGCGGTGCATATTTCCAGGGATTTGGCCAGAGTCATATTTGAAAGGCTGTGCTATCAGCCAATATGAATTATTTTAGGAATATGCTAATTATACGAATAATTCTTAATAATTAAACAAATAGGAGTATAACGTGACTACTTTTAAAAATAATAAAAAACACCTCAATATGAGTATCGATAAATGGGCCGAATGTACTATGTAGAGAGAGAGGAATCAATATATATATGTAAAGGGACCCATTTAATTTAGGAAAAATTATAAAATAGCAAATTATTAATTCAAATTAAATGTTATAACCATAATTTCATTTAATTTATAAATTGTGTTTGTTTTTATATAAAGTGAGAGAAAATTATTTATACAAATATATATATTTTCGTCCTATATACTTATAATTATACAAATACAGATCTTTCCCTACCAGTTCTCTTTTGCCTTCCTTAATTTCTCGCTTTAAACAAACACAAATTATATAAATTACAATGTATAATTTGTGTTGTATAAAGTGAGAGAGAGAGAGAGATTTGATATACAAATATTTTATTTCGATTCAATTATATACAAATTCAAATTTTATGTTGATATACAAACACAATCATTGATACATAGACATAGTAATTACATATATACAATTGAATTGAGGGGCTGTCTGCGATTTATACAAATGAGAGGCTGCCAACGATTTATACAAATCTGATGCTCCATAGCAAACACTTATGCTATGAAACGCAATTATACAAACTATAACTATAACATATAACTATGATTTTTATGTTTGCTAAGCGAATTAGATTGATGGAATGGGTCGGGGCAAGTGGAACGGGTCAATTTAATAATTAATTAAAGTGTAGCATTTTATTTTTAAAAAATTGTTTTAAAAGAAAATCACATCAGCAACTTTTATTCAAGATTCATCTAAATCGGTTGAATGACTGTGGAGGTGAAATGATTAAGTGTGGTTTCTGTTACAAAATTTAAGAGAAAAATGACATTCTAGAATAGTTTTCAAAAGTTGAGTGATTATTCTGTCACAAAAACAAAAGAAAGTTACTTTCCGAAATCAATAATTATTAGAGTAATTGAGTAACCTATCTTTAGAATGCAACTCTTCGAATTTTGGTTATAATCACCCAGTCAAACCAAGGTTGTAATTTAGGCTAAGATTAATTAGATTAGCAATATTTAACATGTCTTCCCCCATCTTAACTAATTTTATCTTTCGATTGTTCCCCTAAGGAAAAATAAAAATAAAAAGAAATCTCCAGTAATCCTTATTTTTTCTAAAACAAAAAATAAAACTTGGGGATAGGGAAAATGAGGAGAGGATTACAATGTGGGGATTGTTGGGTTCGAAAGTGATTAGACGTCATGCGGAAGCTTATAATTACAAATCATATGATTGGCAAATCAGACGACAAATAAAAACATACTAAAAACATATCATTAATATTGTTTGGTCAAGTGACCTACATATTATAAAACTAATATAATATTAAAAAAAATATAAATATGTTTAGGAGAAATTCTCCTCATAAACTACATTGTGGATGCTCTTGTTTTTTATATGAGAAGAGGGTCTTCAATTTATAGATTTCCTAACTTTTCTCTAAGGAAATAATAAATCAATATGGAAGAAAAATATATTTTCATGAAAAGTAAAAACATTTATGGTAATGTTTTATCTTCTCTTTCAGAAAAAAAATAAATTTCAAATAAGATAAGAAAATAAGGGCAAAACCCTAACAAATGGGGATCGAACTCTCATAAATAAGGAGCGAGTTCAGGTGACCAATCAATTGAGCTACTAAAATTCCATATCTAATTATCCCTATTTCAATCAAGATAAATACTGAAGATAAAGATTGAAAATAACCCGAAAAAGAAAGGAAATCGAGAACTTTTTTTTGGACATTTACAAAAGGGGAAATTGTCTACTTGTACATGACAACAATAATTTTGTCGATTTTCGTGATGCAATCAACTGCAAATTCAAAAAAAAGAAGAGAAGGAAACAATTTGATAATTTAAAATCATTGAATGACTAATGTAGGACATAGGCTCTAGTAGGATAATTGATAACACATTTACAGAACCCCACTGCCTTATCCTAGTTTGGATTAGTTTTGAGTAAGATAGAGCCTTTCCAGCACCCTAACATGCAATTGCAAAGTGATAATATATTGAATAAGGAATAATAGGAGCCATGACATCAACAATGGCCCCCAAATTGCATATCACCTTATTCTCTACCATAGGTTTATTCATTATTTTGTTTTAGTTTCACTTTCCTACTTTATTCGTCATTACATCTAGTTTTATAATATTTGTTTATGTACAGTGATGACACTTTTATTTTCTGTAAACATTGTTACAAATGGAATACGTAACATTAATAGGGAGATGAACTAATTCTTTATATAGACATCAATCTTAAAAGCGTTCTGAATAGACTTATCTATCTTTCTTTAATTGTATCAAATGGTGTAGAAATATACTTAATCGTCCTACGAGAGACTGAAAGAACAATTAAACAAGCAAAATAACGTAGCAAAGCAAAACCTTCTGAGTCACTAAAACTAAGCTCTTCATCAGGCATTATCAGCGTTATCAAGCTCAACATTTTTAATCACGAATCGCCTTCATGCTTTCTGGCAGTCGGCAGACTAAATAGTATCGAACTGCATATGAATAGAATCTCCTCATTCAAATTAATGTAGAAATTGAAATTTTGTATCACCCAAAAAACATAATCAAACATCATATATGATTCTTCTACCAGAAAGCATGAAGCTTCTTCCCATTTCTATTAAGGAAATGCCAATCATCTCTCCTTGGCTGTACAAAACACTTGAACAAAGCAACACATAAATTTCAGTAAATTTTAGAACCGTTTACACTGCACATACAGATATAAGAAACCAAACAAGGCATTGTTAACCAGTTTCCTGCTCAAAGTCATCACCCTCTGATTCATCGCCATTGTCTGCATCATCATCCTCTGCTTCATTGTCAAAGTCTTCTTTATCATTGTCTATGTTAGTCTTCCCAATTACAACTAAGTTGCTGTTCATCTTTCTGATTTCATTACACTGCAATTTACGAACATCAAGACAGAAAAGTAAGGAACTTTGTAGTACTTGCCAGTTTAAAAATCCAAACATAGACCAAATGGCCAATATCGAGTAAAAAAATAAGCATCCAAAGTAAGGCATCTTAATTTCTCGAAATGAAGCCAGACAACATGTGAGAATTGTCCTTTCTAGAAAAAGAGGTGATGGCAAATGAAAGCAAGAACGAAAATTACAGAAAAGGGAAAGAAGACAAGCATAACAGACTCAAGAATTGTAACAAAGCAAGTAAAGGAAAAGCAGGATTCAAACTGTCAACTATTTGACGCATGCCCACCTTATCCTGCTTTGTTTATTATGGGCTACATGAAAAACACGCTTCCTATTTTCTCTCATATTGCACCTCTTTAATTCTCAAAATTTTAATGGTATTCCAATATGGGAGGATTAAGACACCAGCCAGAGAAAAGGTCACGACTCAATCTTTCTTTTTTATGACGAAAGAAGAGATTGAGTCATGACAAGCTTTTCTTTCCTTGTGAGCAAGTCTTAGTTGTGTAACATGGAAAAACTGAGACCCATGCGGAAAAACAGGTCATATTCAAGATATTCCAAAAATCATTACACATCAATTTTTCAATCATTTTCTTGTTTATTTAAGAAAAAATCAACCAACTTAACTACATAAGGATCAGAGTATGGGAAAATTAACATTATTACCAAATTCTTGCACAGCTTAATTATAAAGGTTCTGATCTTAGTACTTGCTATCAGCGACATGAAGAATGAAAGTCTTGCGCAAGTACTTTTCATTGTTTACAAACTAAAGTAATATAATCATACTTGAGGTGGGGAAACAGGTCCCACAAAAGAGTTAGTATGAGTTAGTAAGGCTCAAATCAATCCCTCAAAAGAAACGCTCTGCACAAGTAACTTAAGAAATATTCCTAATGTCCTAAAAAAAAAAGAAGGAAATTCTAGTAGCAACTACCACACTAGAATACTAGGTAGATCATCTTCTCACAAAAACTTAAGAGCTAAGCTTTTTTTCTTATGTTTCCCTTCTAAGTGTCCTAAGCATTAAAATGTACCCTCCAGAGTTTGTATTTTTCTGTACAACCCAACAGAATAGAGATATAGAGAATGATTGTCTTTCTGTCTCAGGCATTCTCAGCAAACTTTTCCAACTTGCTTGCACTGTATCTGCTTCACTTTACATATAAGAACGAATGCGTGCAAGCACCTCCATGCACCACCCTAGTTATTACTGCCAAGACAGCATTCTCAGCTATTTGAAGTTTCATAACCAAACTGGAATTTAGTGTTTAGATAACTTGCGATTAGTGAGGTATCACAGGTTACTGTGTCCCTACAATTAGAAAAATGTTATCACCTAAAATGCTGTCTCAAACAAAGCTCTAGAGTGCAAGCTCAACAAACACCAAAGCGATTTGTATCCAACACCAGCTATGTAGCTAAAATGTTGAAAATAATACAAAGTCAACTGTTTCATATGATGAATACTACAAGTTCTAGAAGTCTCGTTTTTTTTATACCCAAGAAATTCCTGAGGACCAACAGCGTATGGTTCAAAATCGGAGGATAATGGGCTTGCCTTCTATCCTTCTCCACTTAAATATCAAGTTTTTGTCAACGGCAGCATTCAAACTTAACCTACAAATCACAAGCCGCACTCTTACCACTAGACCAAAGCCCTCAGGACAAAACTAGTTCTAGAAGTCTTGGTAGACAAAAGCAGCAGAGTTGTTCTAATTTACTTGTAGAGGTCAGAAGTTCATTGACAAAGGCATGAGGGCCAGTCCCAAAAGTTTCATATTATGCTAGAGCGAAAAGGTGCCTGAAATGGGATTGTGCATGATGTAAAGCTAAAAGTAGGAAAGCAAGTAGTTATAAGATGAAGGGACACCCACTTTAATATAAGATTTCTCAAGAAACTGCTAAACTAC
>JAJOOS010022649.1:0-11085 GCA_029582725.1 Solanum chiquidenum | reverse complement strand
TCCTAGACCGGCAAGTCAAGAGATTGAGAAATAAGGAAATAGCTTCCGTTAAGGTTATATGGAGAAATCATTTAATTGAGGGTGCTACTGGGGAGGCCGATATGAAGTCCCGATACCCTCATCTCTTTCCTTCTACTCCTATTCAAGCTTGAGGTAAGTAGTTCCTCTAGAATTTCCTTGTTTTGGAGGACATATGTTATTTATGTGTTTTCCATGGTTTCCTTATGTTATGCATGTCCTTTATGAAATTCATGTTTAGTTAAGAAAATGAGTTTTCATGATTCATGTTCCTCATGTTGTTGTACATTTAGTATGAGTTGCCTATTTGACTTCATGAGATGAATTGATGAACATGCTTTAATATGCTTTTGAGAGTAATTGTATATTGGCTCCATTATGTTGTTTTGAGCATGATTTTAGTTGGAGAAGGTAGTTCCAATAATGAATATGAGAAATTTTGAGTTTCATGCATATTTGTTTGATAGATGTAGTTCCTACTTCCTTGTATTGCATTGAGTATGTTTTGAGATGGAGTTGATGTTTCCTCCTTTGAGTTGTGAATCATTTTGATGTTTCATGTATGATGGGCTGCTAGTCTAGAGTCTTTATTTCCGTAAGGTGTCTAGATCGTCATTCGAGGATGAATATTTCCAAGGGGGAGATATTGTAACACTTCGGAAACTAGTAGGGTAAACTAGAGCTAAACCTGAGGTTAACATCAAGAAAAAGGGCAAGGGCCAAGGGAATTGGGTAAGGGCCATGGCAAGGGGGACAAAGCTGCCCAAAATATGCCTAGCCACTACCCACCATGACCATGAGAACCTTCACAACCCGTGGTAGGTGAGGCAAGGAGCCCACAAAATAGCCCCAAGGAAGGCTCCCCTTCATGAGCCACTTCACGGCTCGTGGTGAAGACCACGGCCCATGGGAAGGCTCGTGGGGTTGACTTAACCTTGTGGGGGTTTGTGTTAAGTACCATAGCTACTGGTCAAGGGACCACAGGCAACACCACGGGCCGTGGTGCTCTTGACAGCTCGTGAGGCTAGGTCGTGGCACCTATCAACTCACTTAAAGTAAGGGTTATTTTAGGGTTTTCACGTTTAAGTACAATTTAAGTGGAGTCGTTTTGGGTAAGTTTAGGGGTACTATATAAGTTATTTTTAAGACAAATTCACTCAAGTTAAGTAAAAAATTCCAAACACCCAAATAATTTCCAAAAGTTCATCTCCTCTCCCAAAATTTCTGTCTCTAGAAACAAAGGAACAAGAAGAGGAAAGTTGAAGCTAGGGCTTGAAGAAACAAGGATTTTTCACACAATTTCTTTGGAGAATCAAAACTAAGGTATGGTAGTCCTTCATCCATGGATAGTTTTCATCCATGGAGTCCCTCCAAACTCAATTTCAAAAGTAGTAACTTAGCCAAAAGTTAGGGTTTGACTTCAATCTCATGGATTCCTTTTAAATTCGTTTTAATGATTGAATTATACTTTATTATGGATATGTTGATGATTTTTTATGGTTTTATGATGAAACTCCCAAGAATCCATGAATTCCCCTAATTTTCCAAATCGGATCTCAAAGTGTTGGTATTGATTGATGCAAGTAGAATGTTATAGAATTGTGAATTTAGTGAATTGATTAATTGAATCATGTTATTATCCATGTCTAATGTAATAATTCTATATGTGTGGATTAAATATGATTGATGGTCTTTGAAGGGTAAAGTATGAGAATTATGCATGATTATGAGGTTGATGTATATGTCTTTAGAACACTTTGTGAGTAAAGTGAATATGACTATGATCAAATTGTTAGGTTGTTGGATGATTATCCTCATGTACACCTTCATGACATGTATATGGTATGATGTGAAAGATTTCCTCACAAACATGATGATTCTAAGGTTGAAAGGCTTTTCTCACCTATTGAATCTATGAGCTATCTTATGAATTATGTTGGATGGAGTGTCAAGAAATTCTTTCGAGTGGATATTGAATATGAGATGGAAGCTCCTCCGTCAGAAAGGGTGGGTTTCTAGAAGTAATCCCATGAGATGGAAGCTCCTCCGTTAGAAAGGGTTGGTTTCTAGTAGCAATCTCCCTGTCCCATAAACTATGTGCCCCCATAGGTCTTTAGCTAGTGGATCCACCTAAAAGCTAACATGTCATGGTCTTACCTTAGGAAAGTAGGAAAACCTTTTTCAGTGTGGGAAACACCGGATTCCATGTTAAGCTCACATGGTCTATGTCGGCTAAGGCTTATTCCCATTATGACAAGAATATGAGGAAGAACATGAAATATGAATGATGGTTACTCAATAAGTTTTACTTAGCTTGGGTAGGATTATCGGATCTTATTCATGCATTGCACAAGTACTCTTTGTGGGTACAAATGGTATGGTTTTCTTAGGATGTGAGTATTTACGTAATGAATGTGCTTATGACTTATGTATCTCCATTTTCTTTAAATGATGCTTTAAACTAGTAAATGACATGCATTCAACTAAAATGTCCTTATTAGCATGTTTTCAAGGATTTTGTGCATGATTATCATACTTAATGCATCTTTGTACTAACCCATATTTTCTACATTTTTTCCAAAGTGTAGGTTTCGGCTCTTAAGGCAATTATCGTTCGCATCAAGCTTGTATTTGACTATTCTCCTTGCTTGCGGTTAGTCTTCGTGGTTCAAGGACGGGACATTTCACTTCAGTTTTTTTTTAGTACTTGTTGTTTCGGATTATGTTGTTGGGGCTGTGACCCCATTTTGACTCATGAATTGTAATATATGGCTAAATGAGACAAGTTAGACTTCTGCTTTTCCTTTATAAAGATTTTTGGACTTAAATGTGTTTTACTCTTACTGTTCTAATACTTTATGTTATGAGATGCTAAGGGCTTGTATGATACCCCTTCGGGGTCAAGTACGCCAAGTAACGTCTAGGGGGTACCATTGAGTCGTGACACATGATCTGCTAGTGCACCTGCACCAAGGAACAAAGGTGAGTTCAGAAACCAGAATTCGCAGAACTTTAGAGCTCAACCTACTCAATCTGAAGGTAGTGTGGCACAAGGGGCCAATTGGAATTCTACATGTACTAAGTGTGGTAAGAATCACCCAGGAGAGTGTCGTGATGGATCCACTGGTTGTTTAAAGTGAGGTCAGACATGTCACTACATGAGAGAGTGCCCTAAGAACACACAGGGTAGTGGTAATGAGGACAATAGAGGCCAATCTTCTTCAGTGGCTCTGCCAGACAAAGTTGTACCTTGAAGAGATACTTCAGGGACAGACAGAGGAGAAAATGCTATGTCTGCAATTACCAGTCTCCAAGAGCAAGAGAATTCACCTGACGTTGTCACTAGTATGATCAAAGTTTTTACTTTTGATGTATATGCATTGCTTAATCCAGGTGCGAGTCTATCTTTTGTGACTCTATATATTTCTATGAATTTTGATATTCTTCCCGAGCAACTTCTTGAGCCCTTCAATGTTTCCACATCTATTGGTGAGTCTATTCTAGCTTAGAGAGTTTATTGTGGTTGTACCATTTCTATTAATCACAAGGATACCATGGCTGACTTAATCGAGTTAGATATGGTGGACTTTGATGGTATTCTTGGTATGGTCTGACTTCATGCCTGTTATGCCTCAATTGATTGTAGCACTCGAGTAGTTAAGCTCTAGTTTCCTAATGAGCTAGTTATTGAGTGGAGGAGTAGTTCAGCAGTGCCTAAGGGTCATTTTATTTCATTCTTTAAGGCCACAAAGTTAGTTTCCAAGGGGTGTATCTATCACTTGGTCCGAGGTAATGACTCTAGTGTTGAGAGACCACATATTCAGTCAGTTCTAGTTGTGAGTGAGTTTCCAGAGGTCTTTCCAGATGATCGTCCTGGAGTCCCTCCTGAGAGAGAATATATTTCAGTATAAATATTCTTCTTGATACTCGACCTATTTCTATTCCACCTTATAGAATGGCTCCATCTGAGTTAAAAGAGTTAAAAGAGCAGTTGAAAGTCCTTCTTTATAAGGTCCATTTGACCTAGTGTCTCACCTTGGGGTGATCTGGTCTTATTTGTGAGAAAGAAGGATCGTTCACTTAGGATATGTATTGATTACAGCAAATTGAACAAATTTACTGTAGAGAATAAGTATCCCCTTCTGAGAATTGATGATCTCTTCGAACAACTTCAGGGTACCACTTGATTTTCTAAGATAGACCTTAGATAAGGCTATCATCACTTGAGGGTGAGAGAGAGTGATATTCCAAAGACAACATTCAGGACCCGCAATGGTCATTACAAGTTTCTAGTTATGTCTTTTGGCTTGACAAATGCTCCTGCAACGTTCATGGATTCTTATAGATAGAGTGTTTAAGCCTTATCTTGATATGTTTGTTATCGTATTCATTGATAAAAATCTAATTTATCCAGGGAATGAGGAGGATCATGCTAGTCATCTCAGAGTAGTTCTTCAAGCTCTCAAAGATAGAGAGTTGTATGCCAAATTTTCCAAGTGTGAGTTTTGGCTTGAGTCACTAGCGTTCTTAGGCCATATTATTTATGGTGAAGGGATTCGAGTTGACACTCAAAAGATTAAGGCAATGCAGAACTAGCCAAAAAGCACATCTCTAAATGATATTAGGAGTTTCGTGGGATTGGCTGGTTATTATAGAAGGTTTGTTGAGGGGTTTTCATCTATTTCATCCCCTTTGACAAAGTTGACTATGAAGACAACAAAGTTTCAATGGTCTAAAGCTTGTGAGAAAAGCTTTCAAGAATTGAAAACTCGGTTGACTACTGCCCTAGTGTTAACCTTACCATAGGGTACACAAGGCTTTGTAGTGTATTGTGATGCATCCAGAGTTGGACTAGGTTGTGTATTGATGCAGAATTGCACAGATATAGCTTATACCTCCGGACAACTTAATATTCACAAGAAGAATTACCCAACCCATTATCTAGAGTTGGTTGTTGTAGTATTCGCTTTAAGAATATGGCCTCACTATCTTTATGGTGTTCATGTAGATGTTTTCACATATCACAAGAGTCTTCAGTATGTATTCAGCCAAAAAGAGCTTAATCTCAGGCATAGAAGGTGGTTGGAGCTACTCAACGATTATGACATGAGTATTCTCTATCACTGTAAGACCCCATAGACTTGAGTGGGAAGTTAACATGATTTGGGAGTCCAAGTGCAACCCGCGAGAACATCCACGCCCCGTGGATGGAACCACACTCGTAGGTGGGAGCGTGGGTGAGCTCTTATTTGAATCTGCCTAAGGCAGTGTCCACGGGTAAGACCCACGCCTCGTGGATGGGGTCGTAGGTCCCAATCCTGCCTTGCCAACCCTCAGAATCAAACCACTCCCAACAAGCACGGGACGTGGGTCAAACCACGCCCTGTGATCGGGGTCTCGTGGGTGGGGCAGTGAGTGGTTTTAAAACGGTTAAGTTGGGGACTAAGGGCTCTTTTCAAAATTAATTAGGGATAAAGTGGTGTAATATTACCTTGGTTTGGACAACCTATATAAATACTTTAGACCCTTAATTAAGTCATCCTAAATCATTATTTCTAAACCCCCAAAAGAAACTCAATTCTCCCTCAAATATCCTCTCTCTAGAAAGTTAAGAAGAAGAAGAGGGTCAAGCAAGGTCAAGTCAAGACTCCATTGTTTCAAGCTTGGTAGGCTTTATAATCAAGGTATGATGGGTTATTAATTCCTGGATTCCTTTCATCTATGAAGCCCCCATGTTTTCCCCAATTTAGAAGAAGAATTCCCCAAGTCAATCTTCTAATGTTATGGACTATGATCCAATAGACTAGATTGTGATTGTTTATGATGGTTTATGATTGTTTATGATGGAATTACATGATTTTTGTATGATTATACATGTATTCTTGATTAACATAAGATTCTATGGTGAAATTGATACAGTTTGGTTTTATGCTATGAAAGGGGAAATTGAGGGCTTAGATGTGACCTTCTAATATTGATGAATTTCTTTATGAATTTCTTGAGATTAGAACACCTAGATATTAATTTCATAAAAGTAAAGCTTGTAAACATGAATTGATTAGATTAGGGCTTATATGATGAATCACGATTTGTAGTGTTGAGATGGAGTCTATATGAAGATATATGATTAGAATTGATGAAGGATGAAACATGTAGGTAGCATACCTTTATACCTAAGTCTATGAGATGTTTATGAGAAGTATTTCTTGAGAGTAAAGCTTGTAGTCATAGATGATGAATTCTAGGGCTTTGAGAGTAAGGCTTGTAATTATGAATGCAATTGCTAGGGTTTTGAGAGTAAAACAAATATGATGAACTATAAAGGTTAAATCTTTGAGAGTGAAGCTTATTTGTTTGATGAATGGTGGATAGGATTGTAGTAGAAGAATTTACCCACATGACCTATATTATGAAGGTATGCATGTTCTATGAAATCCCTATATTTCCCAATAATGATCTTGTGATGTGGATTTGTTGATGAAAGGGGTATTTTATGGGATTATGCTTGTAGTGATTGGGTTACTTGAATTATGTTGATATCCATGTCTAATGCTTAAATTCTAAATGTGTTGGTTGAAATTAAGCTTTGAACCTTGAAAGGGCAAGTTGATGAGATTATACATGTTTTCATGAAATCTATGTAAATGCCATGAGTACAGTTTGAGAGTGGAGTGTCTATGATTATGATGTATTTGTTGTGTTTTTGAAAGAATACTCTCATATACACACTTATGCATGAATATGATATGATGTGAAAGGTTTTCCCACAATATGATGATCCTAAGGTTGAATGGCTTTCTCACCTATTGAATCTATATGTAGACATGGACGGTGAAAGATTATTCTCACACATGATTTAAGTGTTATCCTATGAATTATGTTGGATTGAGTGTCAAGATAATCTTTCATAAATATGAATTAATTCAAGACTTAATAAGTACTCTGTGGGAATTAATGCTTAGCACTGAGTGGATATTGATATGAGATGGAAGCCCTCATGTTAGTTGAGGCCGAATTTCTAGAAGCAATATCTTGAGATGGATGCTCTCACGATAGTAGAGGTCGGGTATCTAGTAACAATCTCTTTGTCACATAAACTGCATGCCCCCGTAGGTTACTTAGCTAACAGATCCATCTAAGCTAAGAGTATGGTTCTACCTTAGGAAAGTAGGACAACCCTTTTCGGTGTGGGTAACACCGGATTCCACGATAAGCTCACATGGTCTATGTCGGTTAAGGCTTATTCCCACAAAAAGAATATGAACATGAATAATGAACTAAGGTTACCTCAAGGAAGTATTGTAAGTATGTTTTGATATGAGGACTACTTGTATGATGTATGCCTAGTTTTGTTGTTGCTATAGTTGTTTTCCTTGATATGTTTGACTAAAGGTGAATGTTCCCTTGTCTATGAGAAATAAGCTAATGATGAGATCAAAAGATGATGAATATGAATTAGGGCCTAAAATGGTTTGCTTAGTGTGGATGAGATTTATGGGGTCTTATACATGCATTGCACAAGCATGCTTTGAGGTTACTTATAAAGTGTTTCTCGTACATTATGTTGATCTAGATGCATTGATTATGCCTATGACTATGTCGTTACATATTATGCTTATGATTTATGTTATTTTCTCTTATGTCTATAGCATATTCCTTATGTTGATTTTCTCTTATGATTATGATATATGTCTTATGTTAACTAGTGTCTTTATTATGCTTATGGTGATGATTTATGCTAGCCATCATATTGAGTACATTATTGTACTAACGCATACTCTTGACTACATTCTTATCAAATGTAGGGTCCGATGATATTGACTTCCATCCCGGTGGCTAGGTTCATAGTAGGAGCAAGCAAGTCAAGACTTGGTGAGTTCTTATAGCATCGAGGACTTGATCATCCTTTTCTTTTATGTATTTCTATTATGTTTAGACTTTTGTATGGGTTGTGTCCCTAACTCTTTTCAAGTATTAGATGGTTTGAGACAAGTGTAAGAGTTCCACTTCGAGGAATAATGTTTTAAACTTCTGCACTTTTGTATTATCTTATGTTATGATATGCTAAGTGGCTTACATGGAACCTTTCGGGGTTCTATGTGCCTTGTTACATGTAGGGGGTACCCCTGGGTCGTGACAAACTTGGTATTAGAGCAGAAGGTTTAGAATGGTTCTAGGATGTCTCAAACCACGTCTAGAAGAGTCTTGTTCATAAGTGTGAAGCGCGCCACATTTATGAATGAGAGTCTATTATATGTTTAGGAAACTTCACTTCTCCATTGTCTAAGTTGTGCCATAGATTTTAACTTTATTAGGTCTTTCTTCTAATTCGTGCCCAATGGTTATTAGGAAATGACTACTACAAGGGCTAACATTAGAAGGATTGAGGAAGACAATGTGGATCAAGAAGCTCCTCCCTACGTTCCTCCTCAAGCTCCGAATGACCCTGTGGAAGAGAATGTATCAAATGATAAGCTTAGGTTTGGTTTTCAACGGTTGACTCAGGCTTGGATAGAAACTCCAGAATTGTATGAATCAAAGATGGAGGAAGATCCTCAAGAGTTTCTAGATGAGGTCTCTAAGGTGTTGGACTTTGTGGGAGTGACTCCGGTAGAGAAGGCAGAGTTGGCTTCTTACCAGCTCAAAGGGGTTGGGCAAATTTGATTTAAACAGTGGAAAGAGGATAGACCGGTAGGAATTGGTCCTATAGAATGGGAAAGGTTTAAGAGTGATTTTCTAGATAGGTTCTTCCCATTAGAGTTGACAAAAACTTCAGTTCTTGAGTTCATTAAACTTAGACAAGGTAATATAAGTGTTAAGTAATATGCATTGAGGTTCACCCAATTGTCTAAGTGTGCTCTAATTCTAGTGTCCGATCCTAGGTCGGGAATAAGTAAGTTTTTATCGGGTGTGTCCGACTTGGTAGTGAAAGAATGTTGTATGGCTATTTTTTATCATGTTATGAATATTGCTCGTCTTGTCCCTTATGCTCAAAAAATTGAGTAGGAGAAACTAGAAGGGAGAGCTAGGGAGAAAAAGAGGTCTAGAAATGATGATAGTGATTTCTCTCATGTGAGGTCCGATGGACATGGTCGTTCTACGAATTGACAGAGGTATTCCGGACAAGATTACTCCAATGCTCCTAAGTATAGTGAAGATGGATGTCTAACTGTAAACCACAAGGAATTAGTAGTGAGTCCCTATGGCCTACATGTGCTAGGTATGATAGGAGACATGTGGGTAATTACCTAGCTGGTTCTAATGTTTGTTTCGGTTGCGGTGAATTGGGCCACAAGATAAGGCATTACCCTGAAGTTGCTAGAAATGAATGGGATAGTCATTGTAGGTCTCAAACCTACCCTTCATCCGGTCCAATTGGTTAGGGTAGGAATGCCCCAAAGCAAATTAGGTTATATGCTCTCCAAGCTAGAGGTGAACAAGAGTGTCCTCCAAATGTTGCTCCCGGTATGTGTTTTATGCTTATTTAGATTCCGGTGTTGCTTGTCTTTTATGACTTGTCAAACTTGGTATGATAAACCTTGATGTTTTCTTTGGTATGAATGGGTTACATTATTATTATTGTTTTATTAATGGTAGAACCCGACATAGCCATGATGAGTTTTGGGGTATGTTGATAGATTTGGTGAATATGGTGTTTTAGTAATGCCTAGATGTGTTGAATGAGTAGACTCCTCTAAAGGGTAGTAGTGTAATTCACCATGGTTTAGAATCATTTTGTGTGATGGATGTGAAAGCTTAATGATAACTTGTCCCGACCTTGGAGTTGAAAGAAATGGTGTTTAGAAAGTCCATATAGGCTTACTCCCAAGGGGAGATGGTGTGCCTAGATAGGAAGGTCGTTAAGTATTCTTAATGTTAATGATTTGGGTTTGGGAAAGTTTAGTCCCCGTTTTGTAAAGCCCTTATGATATTTTAGACCGGCTAGTTAAGAAATAGAAGAACAAGGTAGTTGCTTCAATGAAATGGTAAGGAGTGGTGTTTAGTGAGGGTTTTGGTTGAGAGTGCTACTTGGGAGGCCGAGGGCTAATGATATGTCCCAATTTCCTCATCCTTTTTCCTTCTATTCCTCTTTTAGCTTGAGATGATAAGTTCCTCTTAGTTGTATTATGTTTTGGAGTCATGTGTGTTTTAGATGTTTCCATGATTTCCTTATGTGGTGCATGTTCATGAAAAACTTGTGTTTTGAAAGAAAATGAGCTTGCATGCTTGATTTCCTCATGTTGTTGTGCATTGAGTATGAGTTGCCTATTTGACTTCATGAGATGAATTGATGAACATGTTTTGATATGCCTTTTGAGAGTAAATTGCATTTAGACTCCATGATAATTGTTGAGTCTTCATTAAAGCTTGGAGAACGTAATTCCTCCTAAGAACATGAGAAATATTGAAATTTCATGCATAATGGGTAGTTAGATGTAGTTCCTACTTCCTTGTGATGCATTGATTATGTTTAGCTTAGCATTGATGATTCCTCTTTGGTGGTGTGCATTTAGAAGTGTTGCATGCATAATGGGTTGCTAGTCTAGAGTCGTAACCTTAAGAACTGTCTAAGAACGTCATTCGAGGACGAATGGTCCCAATGGGGAGATATTGTAACACCCTGTAGACTTGAGTGGGAAGTTAGCAAGATTTGGGAGTCCAAGTGCCACCCACGAGGCCATCCATGCACTGTGGATGGAACCACGCCCCGTACGTGGGCAGCGTGGGTGAGATCCTCCTTGAATCTGCTTAAGGCAGTCTCCACGAGCAGGACCGATGCCTCATGGATGGGTCCATACCTCATGAATGGGGTTGTAGGTTCCAAGCCTGCCTTGCCAACCCTCAGAACCAAACCACGCCCATCCAGCACGGGCCGTGGGTCAAACAACACCCCGTGGTCGGGGTCTCGTAGATGAGGCAGTGAGTGGTTTTTAAACGGATAAGTTGGGGACTAAGGGGTCTTTCCAGAATTAATTAGGGATTAGGTGGTGTCGTTTTAACTTAGTTTAGACCACCTATATAAAGACTTTAGACCCTTAATTAAGTCATCCTAAATCATTATTTCTA